>RJWT010010123.1:0-24499 GCA_004365215.1 Cuniculus paca | reverse complement strand
CCAGCCTGGGCTACAAAGTGAGCTCAAGGCTAGTCTAAACGGCATAGTGAGACCCTGTCTCAAAAAGACAAGGGCTGGGGATTTAGCTCAGTGGCCTAACCACCTGCCTGGCAAGCACAAGGTCACGAGTTCTATTCCTGGTGCCACAAAAAAAAAAAAAATATATATATATATATATATATTCTTCAACATTATCAATCACAACAGTATTAATTAAAAAAGAAAACCACAGTTGGGGATTTGGGAAACCGCTTAAAGTCCATGACCATACATGGCGGGGACCGGGGGGGTGCTGCTTTAAAAAAGACATCAAAAGAAGCTGATGGGAAAAGGTACACTGCTTGCAAAGGAACAACTAGACTGACAGCTGATTTCCTGATGAAAACAGTAGAAAGCATAAGAGTTAAAAACATCTTTAAACTACTGAAAGAAAGTAGATGCTAACCTAGAATTCTTCACACTTCCTAGTACTGCAGGAAAAAGGGGATGCCTTACTTTTCTCTCCTTGCTTGGACAAAATACTCGCAGACTAAAATCAGGTAAGAAAAGGTTTATTTAGCTCACAGCTTGAGGAGGTTTTAGTCTATAATCAGTCGGCTCCAAGGCAGGGTGGTGTGGCAGAGGAGCATAGCAAAAGCAACAAGAGCAAAAAGGGAGGAGAAGAGAGAACAAGCCTCTTTCCCTCCCTCCCTGCATACACTGTATGCAGGCTACCCATCCCAGCACTCATGCACAATCCCAGCACTGGATCATGAATCTATCACTAACTCTAGAAGCCAGGCCCCCTGACTGCATGAGGCTTCAGGGGGTCATCTAGACACAAATCTTAAGAGGGTATGGTGCTATAGTTACAAATATTATATGGCATGCCACTAAGGCTACAGTTAGTAAAGAAGAAAAAAATTAAACTAAAAGGAGGTAGAGGGAGGTAGAAAGAAAAAAGGAATGGTGGGCATGGTACTACCCAACTGTTTTCTGAGCACTCAGGAGGCTGAAGCAAGAGGACCGCCACCAGTTCAAGGCCAGCCTGGACTATACAGCAAGACCTTATCTTAAAAAAATTAAACAAAAAAAGAAGAAAAAGATATACAAATATACATACATAGAATCACAATATATATAAATACCTACCATAGAATTACACACACATACATAAAATAGAAAAAATAAAAGCAGAAAAGACCAACAATCCCAAACACTAATTCATTAAAAATACCAATAAACCTGATAAATTTTTCTACTGATCAAGGAATATGTCAGTTTAAAGTACCTATAAAACACTTAATAGAGATTTAACATTTAAGCTACATGGATATAGACCTTACGTCCACTGTTCTCCATCAATCTATCTTTCCTAAAATATATATTACTTCCTTGTCTAGAGATCTGTCTACCCAAGGTACTCTCTATTCTGAACTAGAGTAACCCTTCTAAGAGACAAAAAGAGACAATCAAATAGGATGAAAGACAAAGCTGCAAAACTAGCTACAAGAAAGAAATCTAGGGATTACAAAATATCAAAACTAGAAATTAGTCATCTGGATTCCAATTCTCCTGTTTCATGAAAGGACTCTTTCACTGGAATTGAAAATACCTTTAGGGCCATGTAATCCAGGGCTCCCACATCTGTATCAGTTAGTTTATATACAAGAAACTAAAATTCAAGAAATAGATTGAAAAATAGAAAGACCTATAAATGATCTAACGAACTTGAACTTTATAGGAAAACAAAAGGGGTTATTAAAAGCTATGCATTCTATAAGACAAATGAATATACTGATAACCTTACACAGATAATGCCTAGATGCTCAAACCCCAGTCATACACCAGAGAAGGTAGTCTCTCAACAAAGATCTTGTAGATAACATAATACCAAGAACAAACTGGTAGCCAGGGGTGGTAGCATACACTAGGATTCAGCAAGTTCAAGGCCAGCATAGGCAACACAGTGAGTTCAAGGCCAACCTGAAACACATAATGAGACCCTGTCTCTAAAAGGAAGGAAAAAAAAATTAGAAAAACAAGTTCTTATTGTCAGCTAAGAAAGTGAAGGAAAAAAATTGTGTGATGAAGATGACATGATGAGGGACGTCCCATTTTACCCTTAAACTCACAAGAAGACATTTCTAAAAATACAGATAATGTTGCAAAATCTATATTGATACTGGTGTTATAGTATCAATCTTACTTCCTGCCACTGTTACAGGACCTCTCCAGAGGAGTCCACAAACTATTCTCACCCTCAAGCCTTTACCAGATGTTATGGTTGATAACACTGTGTCAACTTGAGAAGTTTAGAAATTTCACTAAGACAGTCAACAGGGAGCCAGGGTCCTTACTTTGTAAATATCCTAAGCCTGTGCAAGAGGAGGGCATGGAGGTGGTACTAGCACTATACCTGCCCTGGAGAGGGGGTGGCCTGTGTGCAATATAAGGGAGGAAAAGAGGCTTGCCCACCCCACCCCCCACCGCCTTTTTGCTCTGGCTGCTTTTGCTGGCTGCTGCCTTGAAGTGTTGCCCTGGTGCCATGCCACCCTGCCTTGGAGCCAATCGATTATGGACTGAAACTCGCACAAACAGTGAGTTAAATAAACCTTTCCTTGCTTCATTTTGGGTGTCAGGTATTTTGTCCCAGCAATGAAAAAAAAGTAACCAAGACACCAGAGTAATATTCTTTCCTCCTTTGTGATATCACAACAGGTAATTTAACGGGAAGGAATTTCTGTGGTGCAGAAGAAATTAATAGTTCAAACGTTCTGCACTCTAAGAGGTTGAGACACTAGGATCCCAAGCTTGGGACCAGAACAGGTAACTGAGACTTTGTCTTGAGGGGAGTGAGGTGGGGCTAGGATACCGCTCAAGCACAAATGCTTTGGGTTCAGTCCTTGGTACCTCAAAAAATGTTTTTTCTTTTATCACCCTTATAATCCCCAACGTGTCCTATATTCAAACATATTCCATCATCAGGTCACAGCTAATTTGGACACTGATTACTGGTAGAATAGTAGTATGGGCCAAAGCATGCCTTCCTAGCCATCATGGGCTAAGGACCACTTCCTGACTTTACAGAGTCCTGGTCCTGCCCAGGAACCTGCCTAACTTCCAAACAGAATCCACAGTAGTAGCCCAAAAATCAGATCCTGGAGAAATCTCTAACTCAGGTGTAGTTGCAGAAACACCTCAAGGTAAACAAAAGTAACTTTTGTCCTTGGGCAAACTCATTATCTACTCAACCACATGGGTTGCGTCTCATGGATACAATTATAACAGTGAATTATGGCAAAGGACATTTGCAAGCCACACTGCGGACATAAGTCACCGAGGACGTAAGTCAGCATGAGTTGTCAAACACGCCAAGGACAGCACTCTGGATAGGACCAACTGCTGATCAAAAGTAAAAGATAGTTTTCCCTTACTCTGGGGGCCACCGTGAGCCTTTTCACTGCCCCCCACCCCACAGAGTCTTGCCTTCAGTAAACGTGCATTTCACTGTCTTTTTCTGTGTGTTGTGTGTCCAATTCTTTGTTCAGGATACCAGGAACCTGTCTCTCCCTCTACCCATCCCCACTACCCTACAGAACCAAACCAACTATTACTTCATCTTCACCACTACCTTAGGCTACATATTTCACACCTGTAGAGGCTGAACCCATCAAGACTCATATAGAACACAGCCCTGGGCAATGCTCTCTAAAAGTGGAAGTTAAAAGGACTAAAATCATTAGATGAAAACCTAGTAAGACAAAGCGCAAACTTACCTCATATCAATCTTAGAATACTCCCAAAGGACACAGATTTAGTCAAGATCTCTGGGCCATAAACAGACTATGAGTGAGTGAGTGTGTGTGTGTGTGTGTGTGTCTGTCTGTCTGTCTGTCTGTCTCTCTCTCTCTCTCTTTCTCCATATAGATAAAAAATATGATAGATACTTCATACCTGTAGAAATTTTTCTTTAGTGTCTCTTTAGATGAAAATAGCCAATATCTGTTCTTGAGAAAATTAACAATTCATCTAAGACTGGTAATGCCCCAATTTTTCAACAAGTCCTCAACCTCAAGCAGAAAGAAGACGGTAGAAAGGAGACAAGGAAAACATCGTTCTTAGGCATAATCAAAGTCTATGTACAACTCCACTCCCTTTTCTTACTCACTGGGCTTATAACCAGCCATTTCAGAAACTAAAGACTCAGCTTACTCTTTTCTCATATACTGATTTTCTACTTGGACAGAAAACTTACAAAGCCAAATTAGACAGTACCCTAATTCCATTGAGATTGAGGAATAAACTAAGAAAGGGAGGATTTGTAACAGGGACTTAAGAGACTGGGCTTGAAGGTGCCAAGTGGGTAACTGTTATGGTTTGTGCCTAGGTGCCCCCCCTACAAGCCTCATGCAGTCATGGAGGCCACTGAATCTATCATTTGTGATTGGTTCATCACCTAGCGCTGGATTTAGCGCTGGGATTATGGATGTGAGTGCTGCACCTGTTCAGGGGTAGAGCCTGTATAAGGGAGGGAAGAAGGTGTGTTCTCTTTCTCTCTCTCTTTTGCCCTGTTTTGCTCTTGCCGCTTGCAGCCAGACTGCCCCTCAGCCACGCCACCCTGCCCTGGAACCAGCTAAGTATGGACTGAAATCTCCAAGAACTGTAAGAAATAAACCTAACCTTCCCTAATTTTGGGTGTTAGGTATTTTGTCTCAACAAGGAGAGAAAAATAACACATAAACCAAAAGCAGGATACAGTTTGACATCTTTGCCTTCATGTCTCCTTTATTACCTTAAAACTCTGGGTCAGATCCCTGTTCCACTCTGCATGTAGGCATGATAATCACTAAAAGACTGCCTCCTATATTTGTCTGATCTATTCATTTCCCTCAAGACTGAGGACGGCAAGATAATAGCAGATAAAATTTTAGGATCCATAGAGATATTTAATTGCCAGCATTCACAATGTCCAGTTCCAACCCCCACCCCCACCCCACTCCATGATGCCTAAACCTACAATCATTTCAGGTTCCAGGAAAAGCAGAACCTTGCAGATCACATAATGAGATCTCCTCCCAAACAGAATCATGATGGAAATGGAGGTACCCAGGGTAAGGACAATCATCTCAGAGAATCTAACTGCCCCTCAAACCAATAAGGATTCCTCTGGAATCCAGGACTGGGCTAATCATCAATCAGATAGCAGTCCACCTCAGTACCTTATAAAACTGGTCCCCTTTTCCTTGTGAAAGGGCCATTCTGAAACTTCACCAGAATGCACTCCCTCCAGTTACTCAAGTTGTAGTCTTTGTCCTGTCACTTACTTTCTAATTTTGTTTAATCAACCTGTCTATGCCTCTCACCAATACATCCCGAAATTCTTTTTTCTATGATAACATTAGCAAACCTACTACCTACTCCAAGCAGGAAACAGACTAGCGGTTCCTGTCTCCTCTTTGGGTGAACTCCTGGAACCCTGTCCAGTGACAAACCCAGTATCTACCTCACAGATCTTAAATTTTCCTGTGCTACTCCGATGGAATACGTAGATGACCTTTTGTTGTGTCTGAAAGATTTAGTAGGCAAGCTCTAAGACTGATTCCATTTTAGTTCAGAAAAGACAACATTTCCAAAGAGAAGTTACAATTTGATGAAAGTATACTGCTTAGAGCTCATGATTTATCCTAAACAGGCCAACCATTTACTCTGTATATTAAACCTTTCTGAGGTATATAACTAAAACAATCATAAAAATTCCTAGATTTCATTAACTAGAACAGGCAGTGAGTTTTCACTTTTTTATAATTGATGATTATTAAAAGATTAACCAAATCCTCACTAAGCAAACCTCTTCCCTGGAAATGTAAACATGAACAGAGCTTTTATAAATTAAAATAAGTACTCCAGTAATTCCTACTCTAAGCCTATCTAATTATCATAAATTTTTCCACCTATTCATACCTGAGAGATTTGAACAAGCCCTCCTGTTCTGATTTAACTTCATGAGAATCAAGAGTTCAAAGCTTACTACAGTTTCTCTTGCAGGGACAACAGACTAACCATCTTTTCTAAGACAGCCACAGTAGCCAAACTAATAGAGGCTTCTGTTAACTTGGTGTAAAGATCTTTAAACTTCAGGGTCATTCATGCTGTATAATCTTTGTTGCTCACTGAAAAACAGAACATGTTTAGCAAGGAGGCTTACCTCACAAAATCCGATTACTTTATCCTCATGTATTTCCATTGTTGTAATACTTCATGAATCAGCAAACTATGGCTCATAGGCCAAATTCAGCCCATGGCCTATTTTTATACTGCTCCTAAGAACAATCTTCATATTTTTAAAGGACTGCTTAAAAAAAGAATGTACAACATAGGCCCACCAACTCTAAAACATTTACTATCTGCCCCTTTAAAGTATTGTTTACAGGCCACGTGGTCTATGGTGTTTTATTGTAGCAGTCCAAACTAAGACATAACAATACAGTCAGTCTTACCATCAACAGGTATAAGCAACATTTTTTCAAGATCCTTCTAAACAATCCCGATCCTTTATGTCCTAAAACTTAGACCCATTTGAAAAACGCAGAGGGCCAGGGATTTAGCTCAGTGGCTTAAGCACCTGCCTGGCAAGCACGAGGTCACGAGTTCGATCCCAGGTACCAAAAAGCAAAAAACAAATGCAAAAAGCAAAGCACACAGAAAGAGAATCCTTAAAGACTGGTAAAGAGATGGAAAATGATCCTTAGATGTGATATGCATGCATCAGTTCCCTAAAGCAAACATGACTATTGTACATTACGAACTACACTAATTAAAAAAGAAAAAAAAAAAGTCCTTGAACTCGAGAGAAAGTACATACCAAGTACTACCAGTATAAACAACTATCACAACAGTACAACTTCTTAGACTCATATCTCTCAATTAAGGGTCTAAATCACCTTTGAATCCTGGAAGATGCTCCTAACCAGAAGTTGGAACTTCTGAGGAATTTTCAAGAAACAAAACATCTTTGGAAGGAGAGAGTTTCAACCAGAGACCTCCACACCAAGATACAGGGAACAAGGTTAGTGACTGTCATGTATTAATCTCTAGTACTCTGTTCTTTTCTTAGCTATCTTCTTTTGGTAATAAGGTTTCCTTTTCAGCTATGTTACTTCTAAGGCTTATGTTCGTCCTAATACTGATCTTCTCAATGTTAGTAAGTCCTTGGCATGAGCCCAATACCTTCAACCTGACTACTGGTTTACACACATTTCCCTTTGGAAGTTACCCAGATCCTCTTGGTTATTGTTCCATATGAGTCAATTTGTTTCCTGAGAAACTGGACTCGACTGTTACGTGACTTTTAAATGGCAAATTTTTGTCATTCATAGAAAAGAGGTTCCTAACTTGTAGGCCTTTCACGTGAGCTAGCTTTGCAACCTAACTTTCAAGAGGGCTATAGAATAGTAGATACATGTTGTATTTGGAGGCTTTTTCTCACTTCCACAGACATGGGTCATGGGTGTGTGATACTGGATCAGAACCCACTGATGGGTTTATAACTGGGTGTGATGCTGGGAGATGAAGCTGGTGGGAAGAGGTGGGTCATGGGGGAGGTAGACTACACAAACTCAACCCCATGCTTGTCTTGAGTTACTTCTGTCTTGTAGCTGAGACAAAATACCTGATGCCCAAAGTGAAGGAAGGGGAGGTTTATTTCTTACAGTTTTGGGGGTTTCAGTTCATACTCAGCTGGTTCCAAGGCAGGGTGACATGGCTGAGGGGCAGCCGTTCATGGTGGCTCCAAACGGCAAGAGTGAACCGTGCAAAAAGGGAAAAACATGTTTCCTTTCCAACTTTACATTGTATGTCGGCTGCAACCCTGGGCGGGTGCAGGACTCACACTGCCAATCCCAGCGCTACACAACAAATCAATCATAAAAGCTAGATTCAGCCACTTCCATGACTACATGAGGCTTGGGGGGGGCATCTAAATACAAACTATAACGATGCTCTTCTGTTTTAGAGTTACTCAATGATAATGACATTACAAATTTCACTACCTGGCACCAGAAGACTCCTAGTAAGTGGCATCATGTTACAATTCCCTTTTAACAACCCCAATTACAGGTGTTTTGCTCCAACAGATTATCAGGCAGCACCTAAAGACTAATGTTAAGTCTATCAATACTACTTGCAAATGTATTGATGATTTTTCTTTTTTTAATCTTGGTAAACTTAAAAACTCCTTTGGGATAATTCTGGGTATTACCCCGAGTCCATTCTGACTCATCAGTTTCCCTTCTTGGAAACAATTTGAAAATCTCATTTCCTACACACTAAAAGGGATTCTGAATTGCTTCCCTCTCACATCAGGTTTCCTTAATTCCTGCTTTCCAAGAGGCCCAAAGAATAGGGAGAAATTTACATGCTGAGAGTTAGGGAATTGCCTGGGAACTAAACAATGCAAACAAGATTGAAGACCTCTTTGTCCAAGAAGCTTATGAAAACAGGTAATAATTCAGAAAAGACACTAGGGGTTAAATGTGCTTACCAGTTTTCAATCTCTCTGATGCTTTTACTATTCTAACAAAACAAAATGCAGATACATCAAAATAAACAATCAGGCAATTTTCCCAATAATCCTACATTTAATTTTGTGGGCTCTTTGTGGGCTCCCCCTGAAATCTTAGGTATGTGGAAGGTGATTGGCTCATGGGGGTACCAGTGGTTTCATACACTGATGAGTTAAAAAAGCTAAATGTGCCATTGGAAGGTGGGTCGTCATGGAGGTGGGTTGCAGGAGGTGTGACCTTAAAAACTGTATTCTTGTTCCTGGCTACTCCCTTCTCTGTCTGCTTCCTGACTGCCATGGGGTAAGCACCTTTTCCTCTGCCACACCTCTCTGTCATGCTGTTTCTGCTTTAGAGCCAGCAGATTATGGACTGAAACAATGAGTCAAAATAAAGCTCTCCTCCTTTAAATTATGGGTGTCAGGCATTCTGTCACAGCAACAATAAAATGATAAAGACATTTGGCTTAATTTTGGCTTAGAAATGGAATACAAACTCTAATCATAATCCTTTCCTTAGTATTTGTCTGTAAGACAGTACTCAGGTACTGTATGTATTCAGAGAACTAAATGCTGCTATGCAGTGGGTGGGCTGACAAACCATGCAGTAAAAGGAAAGGAAACTGGCCTTTACAAAGTTTAGAATGGTCACTCCCCTTTCACTTCCCTCCCCTCCTCTCCCCTCCCCACTCCTTTCCTCCCCTCCCCTCCTCTTCCATAGCCTGCTATCTAATCATGAAACTTCACAATGATAAACAGCCTGATCATATTCCCAGATGTTGATGCTTGGTGTGAGGGGAGGTGGAGGCAGAGAGCCAAAACCATGTGCAACCACATATTATCTATATTAATATGGCCCTAGCACTTAATTAATATCAACTACTTTTCCAAGAACTCTTACACAGGAAGAGGAAGCTGCAAGTATCTTAGTTTGATTCAGGAACATCTCCAAAATATGTCCATCTGAAAAACATACTCATCCAAGACAATAAGTTATTCAACTAAATCCATGTGAGATGCTACTCTCAAGACACATTTAAAAAGGCTTTGCCTATTGTCATGACTCTGCTGTTTCCAAATTGGACCTCTGCAGTGAAAAGATGCACATGAAATCAAATACCAAAAGTTCATAAATATTCCTCCTCCAGCCACAGATTTAGCTCAGTGGCACAAGCATCTGCCTGGCAAGCACAAGATCATGAGTTCGATTCCCAGTACCCACAAAATAAATAAATAATAATTATTTTTCCTTTACCTTCTCTTTCCTAGACACTACTGAGATTCTTAAAAGATGAAAGACTTTTGCACCAATAAATTAGGCTTTGTTTTACTAGTAAAATATTTTGTTCATTTTTTATTTGCTTTGGTTTTAGTTTTTTGAGACAAGGTCTCCCTGTGCAGTTCAGGCTGACCTTAAACTCATGGTGATGCAAGTGTTAAGATTGCAGGCATGGACCACCATTCCCAGTTTGGTCAGGAAGCCCAAAAGAAAAGATCTACAGATAACTAAGCCTAGGAGATCCCTAAAAAGGAGCATGCTCCCTACCTGATCTCCATATAAGCAAGGATCACTGAGTACAAATACATCTTTCAGTCAATACACTGGTACTAATAAGCTGCTGAGAATAACTAAAGTTAAGGGAAGCCTCTAACAAGGAGAGACTGAAAGAGCTTAAAGTAAACAGAGTCAATGCTCCAAAGAGAATATTTAAAGCAACTATATCAGGGGCAAAGGACCTAACAGGGCATTTCTCAAAAGACACACAAATGACCAATAGGTACATGAAAAATATTCAATATCACTGATCATCAGAGAAATGCAAATTAAAAAACAATGAGACATAACTTCACCCTATTTAGAGCTATATCCAAAATAAGACCAAAAAGACAAAAATAGCAAATGCTAGTAAAAATGAGAAAGGGAAACTCTTACACATTATTGGTGGGAATCTAATAGTACAACTATCACAGAAAACAGTACAGGAATTCCTCAAAAAATATGAAGTAGAAATACTATGTGATCCAATAATTCAAAGCATATACTATAGTACATACTATACTATAGCATATAATATACCTATGTACTACGTATATATTCAAAGGAAATAAAATCAGTGTATCAAAGAGATAAATATGCTATTTTCAAGGAGGCATTATTCATAACAGCTGAGATAGGAAATCAACCTAAGTGTCCATCAGCTAATGAATACACACACTCACACACACACTGACTAGGGGCAAGAATCACGACAACAGGCACAGGCTGTGACAACAGGCACAGGCTTTAAGTGTATCTTAAACAATACAGAGCCCTCAGTGAACTTCAGTGAATCACTTATTGTGGAATGAATATTTTTCGGCCTTAAAATTTTTTTAAAAATCTGTCATTTGGAACCACAGGATGAAAGTGAAAAGCATTATGTGAAATAAACTAGCCAAGAAGTACAAATACCACATGACGTCACTTACATGAGAAACCTAAAAATGTCAAACTCACAGAAGTAGAGAACAGAATGGTGGTTATGGAGTAGGGTTGGGGAATGTTGGTCAAACGACACAAAATTCCAATTAGTAACAGTAAGTTCAAGAGATCTACTGTAGAACAAAATAACTATAATCAAGATGTATACTTGAAAAGCATATACACAGTGGGATTTTAAATGTTTTCATCACAAAAAAAGTAAGTTAATTAACTCACAGAGTACAACTATTTCAAAATATCACATCATCCACCATAAATATACACCTATATAGATATTTACTTGTCAATTTAAAAAACTAAAATTCATATACTACTACATCCATAAAATATAAACAAGATCATAGTTTTTAGTGACTGCAAAAGAATTTGGCTGTATATGATAACTAGTTGAGTATTAAATGCAGATTTTTGAGAGAATGTGTTATTTTCTTACATGCACTCCCAAATATTCATTTAAATCTGTAAGGTAAACAAAGTAGCATTAAAAAGGTAATGGTTGTGTACCTCTATAGTACACTGTGACCATTTCACCTGAGCCTTTTTGGAGACTTTTAGTCTAATTGAACCTTAAGCCTTACTCTTCTGGTAGAAAACTGAATTGGTAAGAATCATAGCAGACTTCTCTACAAAAACTGTAAAGACCAGGAAAGCTTGGAGTGAAGTGTTTCAAGCCCGAAAAAAGTAACATCTTTCAACCCTGACTTACATGCTTCAGCAAAACTTTCCTTTAAAGTTGATGGGTACTTTAAAGTATTTCCATGACAAGGACCACTTCAAGAAATCAATGACCACCAAACCAGCATTACAAAAAATTTTAAGAATATCCTAGAAAAGAGACAATGAAGCCAACAATACCAATTTGTCAAAAAGAATGAATACACCTGGCAAGATGAGCAGCTAAGCAAAACAGGAAAAACATGAGGAAATCAACAACAGGAAAATACTGTAATTACAGAAAAGTCAGTATCGCTCAGTAACAACCCTCAATGTGAATGGTCTCAATTCCCCAGTCAGAGAGGCAGACTGGCAGAATGGATCAAGAAACAAAACCCAACAACATGCAGTACACAAAAACACATTTAGCTGTGTATTGTGGCACACATCTGCACACAGGAGGCTGAGGCAGGAGGACAACTGCGAGTTAAAGGCCAATTTGAACTACACAGTGAGACTGTCTCAAAAAACCAAAAATAAATAAAAAGATAAATAAACACATTTAATTAAAAAAGATACAGATTAAAAGTCAAAACAATATTTTGTGCAATAAGAACCCAGAAAAAAACAGACAATTTCAGACAAAGTGGACTTCAAGCCAAGACTGACCAGAAAGAAAAGGTCACATATATTGGTTAAAGAAATACTTCAACCGGAAGAATTAACAATTATAAACATATACACAACAAATACCAGTGTACCCAACTTCATAAAGCAAACACTAATAGACATGAAAAACCATACCAGTGCAATTGTAAATGGGTGTTCTCGATACCCCACTGTCACAAAGGGACAGATCAACTAGGGAAAAAAAATCCACAAGAAATATCAGAGTTGAACCAAACCTTTGAACAAATGGACTTAACAGATATTTATAGTGTTCTACCCAGCAACAACAGAGAACACATTCTTCTCAGCAGCACACAGAACATTCTCCAAAGTAGACCACATACTAGCCCATAAAGCATGCTTAAGTAAATGTAGAAGAACTGAAATTATCCCATGCATATCATCAGGCCTCAGTGCAGTGAGATTAGAATCAGTGGCAAAACATACCACAGAAACTATGCAAACACAGAAATTAAATACCTTTTGAATAACCAATAAGTCACAGATGAAATTAAAGAAATTAAGACAGTTTCTACAATCAATCTGGTTGATATACCAGAACCTATGGGGCACAATGAAAATAGTCCCAAGAGGGAAGTTAGCACTGTAAGCAAAATATTATTTACATGCTCCTCAAAAATAACATCCTTGCTGGGGATAAAGCTCAATGGCACAGCGCCTTCCTGGCAAGTGTGAGGCCCTGGGTTTGATTTCCGGTACCAAAAAAAAAAAAAAAAAAAAAATCACACTAGCCCAGGCATGGTGGCATACACCTGTAATCCCAGCACTCAAGAGGCTGAGACAAGAGGATTGCCATGAGTTCGAGGCTAGCCTGGGCTACATAATGAGTTCAAGGCCTGGCTGAACTATATAGCAAGACCCTGACTCAAAAAAAATTCTCATAAACTCATCTAATGTATAATTCATACTTAAATTTCCCCAAATGTTCAAAACTTGCCTTTTGGGGCCAGGGATTTACCTCAGTGGTATAAGCGCCTGACTGGCAAGTGCAAGGTCGTGAGTTTGATCCCCGGTACCAAAAAATAAAAAATTAAAATTAAAAAAAAAACTTGCCTTTTATCCTGGATTTTATTAAATCCAGGAACCATGCATTGAATTTAGTTATGTCTCCTTAGTTTTATTTTAAATTAAACTCCACCACTGCCACCACCATAATTTTTCATGAAGCTAATTTTCTTAGATGCTAGACCAGATTTATCTGATTATTCCTTTATGATTAGACTTACGTTAAACATATTTGTCAAGAATACTACACTAGTGGCTTTCTTATTGCATCACATAAGAAGGCAAAAATGATATACTATTTATTCGCAAGGCTAAAATTGGTCATTCTGTTAAGCTGGTTACTTCCAGGTCTATTATAAAGGTAAATATTTTCCTTTCCAACCATAAATAAACGTAAGGTGCTTTATGTCACATGAATGTTTTTATTTCTCAACAAATTTTCACTCAATGACTTTCATATCTATTTATGACTAGTGCTTGCATTGATTATTACACTGGGAATTACAAAATTGTTTTTCTGATTATTATTCTACATTTACCAAATGGTATTCTTCAACAAAGAACTGTCTCTTCCCATTTTACTATTAATATGAACCAATGAATTCTTTAAATGACATAATATATATTCCTTTTGATGCTTAAATTGTTCCAAATATGGTCAATAAAAACTCCTGCAAGTTAGCTCTTATTCTGGTTTTAACACTATCTTTCATGATGTCACCAGATGACAAATAGAATTTAGGGTCTCAGCAAGTCAATCAAACAGTATAAGACAATTCAGTGAAGTTATTTTACATAACTTCCTATTCTTCCAAGTCTTCCCCTATCTCTCAATTAATGGCACTGACACTGTCCACTCAAAAGTTATTGAAGTCAGAAACCTCAGAATAATTCTCAACACTTTTCTGGCCCTCATTACTACTTAAAGAAAGAAGCAGGAGAGCTGGGGATCTAGCTCAGCAGTCTAAGCGCCTGCCCGGCAAGCACAAGGTCGTGAGTTCAATCCCTGGTGCCGCGAAAAAAAAAAAAAAAAGAAAGAAGCAGGGTGGTCAGACAATTGGAGAACCATTACTTTCTAGTTCATACCATTCTGTCTATGTATCTTCCATAACCATTTCATTTTTAAAAACTGCTTAAAACATTGTTTAAAAAATATAAATCTGTGGCTCATCAACTTTTAAAAGCAAAATAGTTATCTCCAGGTTTTGCATAACTTGTACTTTTTCAAGATTTATAGGCGATTCAGGCTAATATTCTCTAATAATGGTTCCTGATATTTTATTATGAAATCTCAGAGCTGGTAGGATTCTATTAAGTCATCAAGTCCAAACAGCCATCTATGCAATAGCTGAATTTCTTCTATGACAACATCAATTTGTCATTTATAGCATGCTTGAAAACATTAATAAAAAGAACAAATTAATTTGCCTTCCACTCAATGCTTGGAGAACTCTGTTACAAATCTCTACCTTTGAGTATGCAAAAATGTGTCCTTTTTTTGCTGCAAGTTATTAGTCACAGGTTTACATCTTGGGTCATAAACTAATTCTGTCCCTCCTCCACAGATGAACAAAGCAGGTATCTGAAACAACACCCATGTGAGAGAATATATTTATACCCCTTGATTTAAATCTCCAAAGAGTAAGGATGAAACCTTAAAATGGCTTATTTACATTTAGTAATTATGAGTACACGTAAACATTCATGAATATACCTAAACTTTCAAGGAATTCAATGAAGTTTTAATTTTAAAATAAAGTACTGTAGAACTTCTATCCTAGTGCCCTATTTAAACAGTGAGAAAAAAAGAAATAACAGCTCCACAGGCTGAGATTTAAAAATAAGTCCAACTTATTTATATGATTACAACTTCCTGTAGTTCAAAATTCATCACTTTAATTTCCAAAGGGGAAAGCCTAAGTTGTCTTAGTTAATATACTATGGTACTTTTCTATAATCATTTAGTTTGGCTTTTGCCAAATCTTTTGTAGTTCTTACTATCATATACTGTAATAACGTACCAAAAGTTAAAAAGTAGTACAATTTTGTAGTACACAATTTTATTTTCTACTTTATTTTTGACCACTATCCAATACGTACAATTTACTGAGCCAGACTGGAATACCTGTACCAAGTTAGAGCAATAATAAGTCTCGATATTTGAAATGGGCCATCTGGCCATTTGCAATCAGAAAATATTTACAACACTTACTACTGATCCTGTACTAGCAAATATAAGCTAAACTCTTTGGTCAGTTTTTATAGTATAATGTGGATATAACATCACCAATTAATCAGGGGCAAAAATCAGCACACAAAAGTATTATTATTATTGCAATGCCAACTAGAATCAGTACAGCATAAATAGGAAAAATAACAGTCGCATGCAACAGTTGCATTGTTTGGATGTCTGTATGTCCTGAAATACAACTGTTTTGTTTATTCGAGCATTCTTTTATTCTTTTGTTTACTAATGGTAGTGGGGGCAGTTCTGCAAGCAAAACTGCATGGTCAAGGACAAAGGTGATAGGAGAGGCTAAGAATCTTCTGAGTGTATGAACTAATATGTAAACAAGAAAACAGCTGGTGTCTTTTCTAAAAAATTTTTTTTGGATCAATGTATTATTTTTAGATTACAACTCTAAAAATGCTTATGCTACAAGTCCTACAAAAGCTTCTGGTGCTCTTTCATTAATGAAACTGTTGTTTTTATAAGACTTTTCATAGTATGTCACCATGTCACTGTAGCACAAACTACAGGTTTTCACCTGCAAACAAACATATTTAGGAAAATCATCTACTAATCATAAGCACCTTACATTCTTGAAAAACATGAATTAGCAAAATTGGGTACTGGAAAAAGGTATCAAAGTGACTAAGTAATATTAATTTAATAAATATATTAAAGTACATGTAATTTATCTGGCCTGTTAGACCTCAAAAACTTGGTTTACATGCAATTATCTTATGTTACAAAAAGAACTCTGGGATAAATTTATCTTACAGATGAGAAATCTGAAGTGTACAGAGATCAAATGAACTCCTCAAGCTCATAAATGTAGGACATCATAAATAAAGTGTCAACTTCTAATATTAGGAGAATAAAGTATGAGCTTTTACCTAACAAACACTAGAAACATCCACATTTAAAAGTTTTAAGTATGGTAAAAATATCTACTGCACTGCCAGTAAAAAGGCAGTTATTTTTAAAATCATTAAAAAGTTACAACGAATACAATAACACTAGATTTTTTTAAAGTTGAAGTACTAGAAAAGAATCGTGAGTGAAACTATTACTATTTGCAGATGATGTAAGTATCTACCTAGAAAATCCAAGACAGTAACTAAAAAAGCATTAAAAACTTTAAACTATCTAGATGGGAAATGCGGAAAGTTTATGGCTATTTGAGATATGTGGTGGGTTAATAGGAATTTATAAATCATCTCTACTTGGGAGGATATTTTTAAAATTCCACCACGAATAGCTGGATATACATATATATGTGTATGTATGCGTGTGTGTGTGCATGACAGATTTAGTGAAAGAAATACAGGCGGCCCAGATAAATCTGCATTTAAAACAACAACAAATTTAACATGTCCCAAACACTGCATAAGAACTACTGATACACAAACTTGTGCAGAAAACTATTAAATATAATACTTTAAATATTAAGTATTAAGGGCCTGGGATTTAGCTCAGCGGCCTAAGCACCTGCCTGGTAAGCGCGAGGTTGTGAGTTCAATCCCCGGTGCCGCAATAAATAAATAAATAAATACACAAACATTAAGTATTAAATTTAATACCATAAATATAATACTTTGCAATAAACAACAGTAGGGCATATGTGAAGACTACTAAAGGGTGAGGGATTTAGCTCAGTGGCCTAAGCGCCTGCCTGGCAAGCAAGAGGTTGTGAGTTTGGTTCCCAGGTAAAAAGAATACTATAAGCCTTTACCAATATTCTTAAAATTCAAATAAAGGAAAAACTACAACCATGAATCTAGAAAGTAATTCAAACTTAACACAATTCAACCTAAATCTTAAAACACTTTTTAGAATCTGAGTTGCTGACTTTTAAGACTATCAAAACAATAAATGCACAAGAAAAACCGTAATTTTTTCAAAGAAGAGTAATGTAGACGTACTGGTCTAACCAGGCATTATAAACCTATCAGACTTAAGAAAAAAAAAAAAAAAAAAACAGGGGACTAACACAAGAATAAACAGATCAGTGGAGAAGCAGAGAAAGTTCAGAAATAAACATCAAGTATATATGTAAATTTAGAGTGATAATAACATTTCAAATCAATTGTGAGTTACTCGATAGTGTTAGGATTAGGAAAACTAAAGTTAGAACACTACCTAACAACTTATATCAATTAAATTAAACATAAAATAAAAATTTAATTGCAAAATTTTTTTTTCCTGGAACCAGGAATTTAACTCTGGACCTTGTACTTGCCAGGCAGGTACCATGCCACTGAGCTATACTCCCATCCCAATTGCAAATATTTTTATACCTATGAAAATATTAGCAGGAAATGTAAATAAAAGATATACAGAAAAGTAGAACCAATAAAAAGATGATACATTTTATTATACAAAGTCATATGTAGAAAAACAGACAATATTGTAAATACTTGTGACAAGAATAAAAAGAATATCCCAATGAAGTATTTTTGCAAAAACAAATTTTGAAGATTACAGAAAAATTGATAAAGTATAATTGGGCAATGCACTAAATAAATAAACGTAAAATTATGAATTTAAAATTAATGAAACAAATATAAGTAAAACCAAAATTTCCGTAGATTTTCTATCAAATTTCCAAAGATTAAAATACATAATAAAAATCTGACCAAGGAAGAGGTAAATATTATAGATGTTTATCATGAAGGACATTACAAAATGATTCAAACTTTCTAAGAAAAAATCTGGCCTTACATATAAAAAAATACTAAAAACCAACAGAGCAAACCCACTTATAAGAATTTTTCCTAAGGATAATAAAATCATGGGTGCCTAAAATATGAAGTGATAAAAATTAAACTGCAATGAAAAACTGCAACCATGAAAAATGTAAAGATAAAAGTACAACTTCACAGCACAATAAATAGATACTAAAACATAACAGAAAGATTAGATAGTTGATGACATGGAACATGCATAATCTACTGCTGAGAAAATGCAGGTTTCAAAATAATGAGTACAATACAATCTCATTAAGTTTTTAATGTCTGAGTGGCTGAATAAGGTGAATTTTACTATGTTCTTAAAATTTATTTGCATTTTCTAAACTGATTTAAAAACAATACACTAGTTTTTTGTTTTGTTTAATGACAGCTGACAAGGGGAACAGTAAATGAAAACATAGACAGGTGAACTATGAAGGCACAGCTATTCAGTACAAAAACCAAATACCTCAGTCTATGAAAAGAAGCTGTAAATAGCACAGCATAATAGCTAACTTTTTGCAATAAAGATTATAAACTCCACTTAAAAAGCTTAATTATACTCCAAGTACACAGTATGTATGTGTATAATTTTTATTATTTAATACATTGTAGAATGGTTGTTATCTACACAATTAAAGATTTGGCAAGTTTGGCAAATTAAAGGCAGATCAATAACCCCAAAAATTTGGTTATCTGGAACCATCTACAAACATGAAAGGCTATTTCTAAGCTATCCTATGTTATAAGATATTAGGGAAACGGGAGATAATACTAGTTGTAGAGTTTTAGACTTTAGGAACTAGGTCTACACCATAGTTTCTTAGCTACACAACACCAAAAACACAGCTACAAAAGGAAAAAATAGATAAAAAATTTAAAACTTTTTTGCTACATAAACAATAACCAAAAAATTAAAAAGCAACTTACATATGTGCAATCAGGTATCAAATAAGAGTTTAATCCAGAATACATAAAAAACTCCTTACAATTCAATAATCGAAAGACGACTCAACTTAGAAATAAAGGATTATAATGAATTTTCCCAAGAAAGTACACAAATGTTCAATAAACACATAAAAAGAATCAACATCATTAACTATTGGAGAAATAGAAACACAAATCACAATAAGATACCATTTAATATCCATAAGGATGCCTATTATCTAAAAAATGAAAAATAATTGTTGGCAAGGACGTGGAGAAAGCATAATCCTGTGCAGCAGATTATGGAACGTAATGAAACATAAAACAGCACAGCAGTTGTGGAAAATAGTTGAGCAGTTACTCAAAAGTTCAACACAGAGTTCTATGATCTAACAATTCCACTTGTACGTACACTGAATATCTAGGAAAGTTATTTCTAAGCTATCCTATGTTATAAGCTATTAGGGAAGCTAATACTGAAAGCAAAGGCTCATACTTTGTATACCAATGTTCATAGCAGTATCATTCACAAAAATCAAAAAGTAGAAATATTTATCAGATAATGAATTCTTACAGCACAGATGAGCCTGAAAAAAGTAAAAGAAGCCAGAAAAGACTATATGAAAATCCAAACTAGGAATGAAATGTTCAGAATAGGCAAATCTCATGACAAGAAGCAGATTATGGGTTGTCCAGGCCTGAAACTGGAAGAAATGGTGAGTGACTGCAAATGAGTTCAGGATGTCTTTTAGGGGGAACAAAAATATTCTAAAATTAAACTGCAGTAAGGGTTGTACAGCCCTATGAATATACTAAAATGCATGATAATCATGGCTGCATGATCAAAAACAGATTTTTTAAAACTGATACACTTGATTATTTATTTTTGCTAGAATTAAAAACTTCAAGATCTTAAGAACATCAGGCTTAGCTGAGCGCAGTGGCAAATGCCAGCACTCCTCACAGTTGAGGAAGGAGGCTCACAAGTTCAAACATAGTCGGTGCAACTCAGCAACTTAAAACTATGACTGGGGATGTAGATCAGTGCAAGGCCTTGGGTTCAATCCCCAGTCGCGTGCACGCACACACACACACACACACACACACACACACAACCAGCTTACTCCCCTTTTTAGAAGTGAATGGTCCCATTCCAAAAAGGAAGAAAAATAAATCCTGAAGAGAAAAAGATGAAGGTGAGAAGTATGTGCTCTTAGAGATTTGTGTATGTTTTTCACGCACACACTTCCAGTCTAGCTCATGTCACAAGCTTGCAGGGGATCTGCAGAAGTCAGCTAGTCTTAGCTAAAATAAGACAATCGTGACTTGTAGCTCCAGGATATCTGGTTTAAATTCTCAGGCAGAGATGGATTCATTTGTACCAAAATAGATTTTCAGATATAAAGATAAAATATTCACGTGTTTCTTCAGCTTCCTAACTGTAAGGAGTATTTCTCAACTTCTGTTGAGCAGTAATTATGTCTATAATAAAAAAATATGTTTGGCAGGACTTAAAATTTCTTCTAAAAATTTCTTCAAAACTTTAGAAATTATAAGACACATCAGAAGGGTCTTATAGATAATCACCTGCCTGCTTAACTACCATAAATGACTACCTCTATTGAGCATACAAAGTCAAAACAATTCCACCAAAAGCAGAAGAGGCTTCAACTTTTCATTCTATGAAGGCAATCCCAGAGGTGAATGCAACCAAAAACAAGACAGGAACAAGGTCAAAGCCAAAATCAGAATAAAACAGAAAAGCAAACAGAAAAACGGGAAAAAAATCAGGAATAGAAAGGTCTGCAGTGGGTAAAGGACAAGAGAAGGGTCAAAGTCAAGCAACAGGAAAAGAAGAGGAAAAGCACTGAGTGAGTGTTGGGCAGAGGTGAAGGAAGGGAGAATACATCAAGAGTACCAATCATTTGTGATAAAAACCAATTTTGCAACCATATGAAGTTGAAATATAAAAGTTTAATGAAAATAAACACAAGACAAGATATAAAAATAATAAAATGTTGTAATTTTAAATACCTACATGGTTCTTAAATTTTTCTAGCCCAACTGGTAACCTAAAATAGACAGGACAGTGTGAGAGGGAAACCCAATACAAAATTTCCAAAAGAATCGTTCAAAAATTCTAACTTTATAGAGTATTTAACCTCATGGCTCAAATATGTCATTATTATATCAATTCTTATTTCTTCCCTCAAGATAAATTTTATTTGGGGGCTTCTGCTGTGAATGTAATTACTGCAACCCTTTTAGAGGTCACAGATTGGACTCTAAACAGCCTGGAGCCCAGGCCTGTTAAGATTTATTCCTGGAAGTTGACCTTCACTGCACTAGTCTCACACTGCTGTGCCGGGGCTGTACCCTGCAGTTTGTACTTGGGCATGGTGGTCAGAGTCCCTCAAACTGCTGAGAGAGGCTGGAAGGGATAAAACTCCCTTTGGAAATAGCCCAGGGACCTTTTCTTGCTCAATGGAAACTGTGCTTCTTGCCAGTGGTATCACCCACAGTAAATGTCCCCAGGGGAAACTGGTGGTCTGCAAACTTCCACTTCCACCTCAGAGGATGTTGTGAAAGGACAGACGGAAAAGAAATTTGTCATGAAACTGTTTTAATTGCATAAGAAAACAACCTAATGTTGTACTTTGATTGGCCCCATACATTACATTATATTCATAAAGCAATGATGAGCTAATGAACCATATGAACTGAAAAAAGCAATCCAAAGAATATGTAAAATGTTTTCCACATGCAGGTATTATCTGTTCAAAAAGAATAAAGTATTAAAGTAAATTTTAATCTACCATTGCATATACATGCTTCTATAAGCATACACAAAAGAAGCCATGGACAGTGGTTATCCTAAAGAGTGCAATGCAATACAAGATAAAAGGGAAGGTAGATTTTTCTGGTTATCCCTGCATACTCTTTCGACTTTTTAATCAAACAACTACATTACTCCAATCTTGTTTCATAATAGAAATACAGCTGTTGAAAATATATCAACTTTGACCCTGAAATTCTACCTTAAGAACTTCACTGGAGAACTAAAGACATATTTACCAATATTCTCTACAACTATAATGGGTAAATAAATGTCTATCACTAGAGAACTGGGTAACTACATATTTTATGCATACATGTCATGTGATACTCTGCAATAAAATTATTCAGAACTACATTTATTGATTGGAAAGTATATAATTTTTAAAGTAAAGTCTTAAATTTCATTAATCTACTATTCAGATATTCAGTTACTTGGAGAGATTAAAGAAAATATTACCTTGTAATCATGCAGTTGGGGAATTCAGTTTCTATATACATTTCTGTACTATTTGAATTTTTTAGCATAATTGTGTATTTTGTTTTTTGTTTGTTTTGTTTTGTTTTTCAATACAGGTTCCACTATATAATGTAGGCTGACCTTGAACTCACAGCTATCCTTCTGCCTCAGCCTCTTGAGTGCTGGGATTACAGGTGGGTGTGGTAGCCGTTTTTATAATAAGAAATAAGGCTATTTTCTTTTTTATAAAATGAAAACTACCTTTAATATGCAATTAAAAAAACAAACAAATGGAACCTACAAGCTTAGCTTAGGCAACACAGCCAATGTGGAGACAAAAATGAAAGTGAAGTTTTTCACTGTGTGACTTGGACTGATAGAGCTAACCACAAAAGTATCAAAATATTTTGGGTAAAACTCACAAAGCAGCAAGACATGTTGGCACATGCCTATAATCTCAGCCTTCTGGGAGACTTAGGCAGAATGATCACAAATTCAAGCCCAACCTGAGCCACTTAAAGAGACTTAGCAAGACCCTGCCACAAAATTTTAAAATGTCTTGGCATGGCCAAGAGTGATGGTGCATGCCTGTAATCCCAGGTATTGGGAGGATGAGGCAGCAGGACTGTCACTAGTTTGAGACCAGTCTGAACTACATAAAGTTCAAAGGCCGGTCTGAATTATAAAATAAGACCCTATCTCAAAACAAAACAAATGACTGGGGATACAGCTCAGCAGCACAGCACCTGCCTGGCAAGCACGAGGTCATGAATTCAATTCCTGGTACCAAAAATGAAGAAAGGTCTGGGGATACACTCAGTGTGAACATCCTAAATTCAATCCCCAGTACCACACACACACACACCCAGTACAAAGCACATTATAATTTAAGCTTCAATGCCCAAAAATCTATAGCTGAAATGTTGTTTAAAATATTTTACTTAACCTACACACTTCATTACCTCCCTTCCCCTCTAGGTAGTCACTCTCCTGGACTGTTATTTTACCTACAAGGTCCTAGTATTTCTCTGAGCTGCCATGTACAGCCAATTCACTATAAACATTTTCCTTTCTCTAGACTCAACTTCTTGGCCTCCCAGTCTTGGGGAGACATTTCCTTCTCTACACTCCACTCTAGGGCCTCTATTCTCTCTACATACTCTCCCAGGCAACTTCCTTACCACTCACAGCTTGCACTTCAAGTATTTGCTAACTTCAAAGTTTATTTATCCAGATCCCACTTTTCTGCATTAAATTCCTGTATCTACTAATGGACATCTCTTGGATGTTTAACAAAAACCTAAAAATCAACCCATCAAAATTTCATCATCTTCCCCCTCAAAGTTGCTCTTCTTTCTGTTCTGGATATCCATGTGAATAGCAAATATCCAGCTGTCCCAACCAATGTTCTTGGCATTATTCTTGGTTCTTCTCAGTCACTCCATCCCTCACATCCAATAAGTTAACAAGTCCAATCCATTCTTCATCCTCATTCCCTCCCTCATGTCCTTAATTCAAGCCACCATCATCCCTCACCTAGATTAATAGTACGTTCTCCTAACACCTATACCCTATTCTTATTTTGACTGTATTGCCAATCTTTTAAAAAGAGAAATCTGAACTTATTACAACATGTTTAAATGACAACGATCCCCACTGTCTTCAGGGAAAGAAAAAAAAAAACTGCACGATTTACAATAACACATTTACTTCTCTAACTTTATTTTGAAACTGGACCTCACTAAATTGCTCAAGTTGGCCTTGAATTTTTAATCTTCCTGCCTCAGTCTCCCAAAATACCTAGGATTATACTATAGGCACACATCACTGTGCTTGGTTTTGTGTGTGTGTGTGTGTGTGTGTGTGTGTGTGTGTGTGTGTACAAAATCTCTTGCCTCATCCTCTACTCCTCTCTTAAGATCTAGCATTGGAATTTTTTCAATTCCTTGAC
>RJWT010010122.1:14489-24601 GCA_004365215.1 Cuniculus paca | reverse complement strand
AAAAAAAAGAATGAAAACATTACAGGACTTCAAAACAAGATGATAGGAAATCAACAGTGGCTATCATAATGTCCCATTTTCTTCAAAATAGCTGTCCATACCATCACACACAATAAAATCAAATAAAATCAAACAGAATAAACCAATCAAAACAAAAGAATGAAAATATTATAGGACTTTAAAACAAGATAATGGAAAAATTAACAATGGTTACCATAATACATCCCATTATCTTCAAAATAGCTGCCCATACTATCAGACACAGTAAAATCTAACAAAATGAGACATAATAAAAGAAAACCTAACAAAATTTTAAAAACAATACAAGAATTCAAAACAAGATAATAGGAAATTAATAGTGGTTAACTCTTTCCAATTTTAGGCATTTCCTCCCCTATCACTTTCATAATATCTATTGTGCTTTTTGGATCCCACTAATTCCTTCAGTCTTTTATGCTAGGGAAATAACTCAGTGTTCACTTGTATGAACAAACTATTTCTCCCATGAGCAGGATCTCCAGTTGCATCCATTTACCTACAAAAGCCTTGAGATTATCCTACTTTATAGCTGGGTAGCTTTCCATTGCATGAAAACACCGTATCTTTCTTATTCATTCTGTGGTTGATGGGCAAGTTACCCTTGCTTTTTTCTGGTCACCTGTTGCATGGAACAATTGTTTTCTCTTCTTTGATTTTCAGTGTATGCGTTTCCTTTTGAATTAAATGTGTTTCTTGTGTACAGTATATTGATGAATCTTGTTTCTTGATCCATTCTCCCTGTGTTTCTTTTTATTGGTGCAGTGAGGCCATCTACATTGTGGTTACAACCAGCATGCATTCATTCATCTCTGCCATGCTATCCTCCTGCTTCTGGCCCTTTACATTTCCCCTTTGTTCAGTTGCCTGTCCTGTTTGGCGATCCTCCTCTGCTGCTGTTCCTGGAACCATGGTCATCTTTATCTCTCTCTAGAATATTCTTCAGCACTCTCTGGTCTGAGATTGTCTTTTGCTCCTTCATCTTGATATTCTCCTGGGTTCCTCCCAACAAGCCAGTTGTGGGGTCCCAGGCACTTCCCACATTGTGTGCCCCTCTGCAGTGTAGGGGTGTGGGCCAGCCACCTGGGTCTCACTGAATTCAGATTCCCAGGGAGGTAGAAGGGCATGAGGCCAGCTTCTCCAGACCCGTGCAGCTACACTGAGGCTTCTCTGATGGCCAGGGGTGCACGATGCAGGGCTACTTCTTCTTTCAGCCTGTGTGTCTACACCAGGACTCCCCCAGTGGCAGAAGGCACACAGGGTTGTGCTTGTCTGATTCTCCTGGTGGGTGCTAGCTGCATGAAGGAAGCAAGGTCTCCAATGGCGGCCCGTTGGTGCACTGGGTGTATCTGGTTGCGTCTCCCTGCCTGTGCTGGCTACCCACAGGAAGCAAGCTTTTTGATGGTGGCAGTGGTGCACTGGGACAGATCTGACTGTGTCTCCTTCTGAGGAGTGCATTTCATCCTGGTTTTTCCCTTCTCCTTTTGGTTTTTCTCTCCATGAGTGAGCAGTTCTGGTCTACCACACCCTTGCAGCATTATATACTGCCTTATGACAGGTCCAGAAAAACAGAACCAAGTAATGAGGGACTGAAACCTCTAAAATTCTGAGTTAAAATAAACTTTGCTTCCTTTAAGCTATTTTTCTCAGGTATTTTATTACACATACAGAAAGGTGATTAAAAGAGTTTAACATTTTTTAAAAAATTCAGTTAATGTAATTTACCACATTATTGGAATAAATCAGAAGCATTGTTTATCTCAATAGAAACAGAAAGAATTTAACCAAATCAGTATTCTTTCATAATATAAAATCTCTGTAAAAGTGAAATAAAAGGATATCCAAAGAAAGGGAAGGGAAAGAAAACAAATGAAAAAAGAAGGAAAAAAGTGGAATCCAAACTTTTGTAAATAAGGAGGCAAAGAGGGGTTGAAGGGAGGGAAAGGAAATGAGAAAAAAAGAATCTAGATATATCATGTACAGGAACAAATTCCATGGTGTATGTGATCATTATGCATGCCTAAAATGTACCAATAAACTTAATTTTAAAAAGGCCAAAAATTATGAAATATACCTCTTAAATTTTTTCACATTGTTTTGTGGTTACTAGTGTTTTGATCCCTAGTATTGGGATCAAAATAAGATTATACATCTTCATTATTTTGAATTAATATTGAATTAGAAGTTCTAGTCACTGTGATAAGGCAGGAAAAATGTCATGTGAATTAGAAAATAAAAGTAAAACTTCTCTTTTTTTTAGACGATATGATTATTTACATATTATAACAAAAACTATTTCTAATAACTGGTTTATTATAATTGAAGTATAGAAGCTAGTATTTTAAAAGATTTCATTTCCATATACTAACAATGAATACTTGGAAAACTATCATTTAAAAATTTACAATAGCATTGTAAATCATTGAATACTTAGTGATGTATTTATTGAAAGACATTAATAGTTCTATACTAAAAATTATGAACATTGATGGTGAAATTAAAGAAAACCAAACAGAGATTTCATGTGTTTATGAATTTGAAAGCTACATATTAAGATATTTATCCTTTTCAAGTTGATCACAAGATTCAAAACAAGCTCAGTCAAAACTTCAATTCCTTTTTCCCCACAAAAGATAATAATTTCTACATTCCTATGGAAATTCAAGGAATCTAGACTACATAAAATAATTCTAAAATGGGAGAATACAATATCAAACACAACACAATTTGTCTTGTGGACTTGGTATAAAGCCAGAATCATAAGATTAGAATATTGATGAACAAGTACAGTCCAGTAATGTAACCATGCATAGTTGATTGATTATTGGCAAAGGTACCAAGTAATATATACTGGATATGGTTCCTTTATGTATGCAATAAAAGACTCATATTCAGAATATAGGGAGACCTTGAATATTGACAGTAAAAACAATCTGACTTGTAAACAAAAATTATATTTTGGCAAATATTTTACAAAAGAAAATATCTCGGACTCCCATCGGTGCATGAAAATGTGCGCAACACCATTATTCTTCATAGAAATGCAAATTTAAGCTACACGATACCCACTGGGATGACTAAAATCAAAATGACTGACACCACCAAATGTTAGTTGGGATATAGGGCAAACAGAAATCTAATACATTGCTAGATGGAGTGCCAAATGGTACACACACTTTTGAGAACTGTTTCACATTTTTTAAAATGGGGTTAAACTTCCATCTACTTTATGGCCCACCAATTCCATTCTTACCCACAAATACTTGTACAAGAATAATCATAGTAGCTCTATTCATAATAGCCTCAAACTAGGAACAAGCTGAGAATGTCTTTCAATGGAAGAATGGACTAATAATTTGAATTATAGTGGTTCAATAAAATGGTACTTATCAACTAAAAGTAAAATCTAATTATGTATACAGCATAGATGGACATCAAAACATGAGATCAATTGAAAGAAATTCACTTTATGATTTATGTGAAATCAAGAACACAAGAAATTACTCTTTGGTAGAGTAACTGGAAAATTGTTGACTAAACAATTACAGATAAATTAAAATTGTACATTCTAATTTATATATATATATATATATATATATATATATTATGTATCAGTTCAAACTAAAACTATATGACTAAGAAGAGAAAGCAGCTGCCTATGATAAAATTGAGTGAAAGGGGCAAGACAGTGATATAAATGCTTTAAATCATGTTATAAAGAGCCATGCGAGTCTATACAATTATTAAATTTTATCAAGCTGAAGTATTAAAATTATATCTGAATTTAAAAACTATCTTTTTGGTGTTTACTCAGTTAAGTTTGCTTCCTTAGGTGTTAATTCTCCTTATTCTTGCTACTTTTATCACATGGGGTACCTTTTCAGTAATATTTCATGATTCTAGATTGGATATCACCTTTGTAATAGAAATCCCTATTTGCCTGCTTGTAGGTATAGTTCTGTTTACTATACTCTGCCTAATAATAGGCAATGGTAAGACATGCTGTTGACAAAAGCTAAGAGCTTATCTTTTCAGCATTCAGACTCCCTTTCCCTTCTGATTCTGGAGATTCTGCACTGCCTCTGTGGTCCATGCTCACACAATCAATGCTGCGGGTTTCCAAATATCCTCGTGGTCTCTCTCTCTCTCTCTTGCAGGGCCATGGAGCAATTAATTGCTCTGTTAAGCTTTTTTACTTGTGTTTATACAATAAATGACTCTAATGGCTACACTCAACTCTTTGGGCAAGAAGTAACTTCAAAACCCTCCTTTCGAGAGTGTCTTCTGTGCATATTTATCCCACCTGCTTTCCATTTGGCAATTTCTTAAAGTTTCTGGCACAAATTTGACTTCCTTATGGTTCTCTAGTGTTAATGAATTTAAGGTTTAAGAAAATTTTTTTTTTTTTTGCCATTTGTGGAGATTTGGGCAGGGATTTAGAAACAAACACATTGGCTGTATTTGCCGTCTTAATCCAATTTCCCAAGTCACTTTTAATTAGCACTTGCTTGCTGCTTTACATTTTGAAGTACCTAGGAATTCTCATTATCGCTTTTATGTGGCCAGTCTAATGGTGAATGGACTTGGCAAGCAATCACTTGAACTCTGGCTATTTGTAAGGTAGATATTTCACAAGCTCACAAACATAGAATGAATAAAAGACATGGGTTGATCTCTAAGGTACAGACAATTTTGAGAAAGCAGAAAATTAGTGTAATATGCTTGTAGTGGCAAGAAAAAACACTGATGTTTTAGAATTTCCACATGGAAATGCAACTCCGTAAAGTATCAATAACGCCAAACAGAATGCAGGAAGTCCTACTCAGCATCACCTAGAATCTCCCTAAGTACCAGCCCCTGACTATTTATCATTCTAATGTTGACCTAACACTTTAGGAGGCTGTGTCTGTAAATGAAGGATGTGTTTGTGCACTAAAGTCAAGTGCTATTTGCTAAGTATACTGTGACTTCCGTTTGACTTTCTTTCTGATAAAAGCAGATGGAAAGGTTTTCTTTAGTTGTTTGCTTTCACATTAAAAACAAATAGTTACTGCCAAAAACAAGGATTGTGGTACTGCAATTCCCCCTCACATCTGTTATTTAGAGATAGTCCAAAATTCCTTAAAGAACATTAGTACAATTACATAGGAAGCCAATAGTGAAAATAGCATTTGCTAGTTTCCTTTTTTTGCCCAGTGTTACATGTCATTTATGACACCCAGGGCTGATATACTATGGGATTTACAAATTCATGAAGGGTTCAACTTTAATACCGATGTTTCCATGTCATAAAACAGGAAATTGAGGGAAACACAGAATAATTAAGCAACTTTGATTTTTAAGAATATGTAGAAAAGTTAAGAAAATTTAAGACCTTTACATTATCCTTTGAAGTAAGAGTATAAATTGACATTAAATCATTCATTTTTATTAAATAGAATTTTGGTGCTGTATTAAATATAAACCAAACTTGATTTTACTGACTTCATCATTCATTATAAGAAAGCTAAAAAATTAAGCACAATTCTACAATTCAGAGATCAACATCATATATATTATAGTTTTCCTGCCTACATACATTTTAATATTGTAACTATTATATACTTTTATCAATGAATTTTATTATTTAAATTCTATGCCTAAAATGTGTTTTAATATATACAGTTAGTATTGCTATGGATGTGAATTTGTTTCTTTTTTTTGAACAATTTTATTTTTCTCTTTCCTATTGTAAATTACCAGAAGCCATACATATCTTACAGTAAATCAAGAACTTTGCAAATAAATCTGTACGTGTATATTATTTCTTAGGAGGTGATGTTGTGGAGAATGATCAACCTAAAAAGTGGTTGTGTAGATTATCTTGTAGCTTTCACCACCTAAATTATTTCAAGGATTCTGCTGATGTAACAGTCTGGCAATTTATTCCCACATCAATCTCAATGGCACTCCTTTGGAAAATGGAGAGAATGACCACTCTTCCCTTAGGAATATCCATACAACATATACTCCCTTACTGAAATCTCTGATCCAAGATCCATGTGTGTATTTTGAATAGTTTTTCAGCTTCCTGATAACTGCAATGAAATTATTTTTATAATGCTATTCCAAGCCTGGCCTGGTGTTGAACACCTGTAATACCAGCACTCAGGAGGCTGAGGTAAATTGCTGTGAGTTCAAGGCCTACCTGGGCTACATACTGAATTTAAGGACAGCCTGAACTACATAGCAAAACCCTGTCTCATAAACACACACAAAAAATGCTTTCACAATTATACTTCCTTCAATGTTAAGGTAACAATTACTAGATATTATTTCTTTTGAAATTCTGTATTTTTATCAATTAAAAAATGGCACTAGTATTTTCATTTTAATTTACATTTCTTTATAAAATTTTGCTAGCTACTTATGCTTCCTTTGTGAATACATACAATGTCTATCCACTTAGGCCAATCTTTTATGTATACGTAACATAGATATATTGAAAGCATTTGCAAATTGACACAAGGACATTTCGACACTTCTCTAAAATGGCCTCATTTGAAGTATTTTAAAAATTTATTTTGTAACATGACTGTTTACATATGTTTTGTAATGAAGTGTGTTGATCCTAATTTTTGTTTTTGTTTTTTTTTTGTGGTACTGGGGATTGAACTCATGACCTTGTGCTTGCCAGGCAGGCACTTAGGCCGCTGAGCTAGATCCCCGGCCCTGTTGATCCTAATTTTTAATTACTTTTGATCTTAGAAAGTGTTTCACATTGTGAAATTTTAAATCTATTCTTTTTCATGCTATAGATATGGTTGATGTCAGCTAAAATGTGTATTTTGTAGAACAAGTAGGCTCAAGTGTATAGATTCAATTTTTACTCTTAGCAGTTTTTGCCAATGAGTGTCTCATTCTACATTCTCTATTATTTACAATTTACTGTTTTAAATAAAAGCTTAAAATTTCACCTGTTGCTATCATTAAGTAGTGACTAATGATTTATATGCAATTTTTAAAGGTTTTGTAACATCCCTGTTCCCTGCCTGTCTACTAACTGGAGAACTGTGTAATGTTCATCATATTCAGTTTTACCTCAGGATTCCCCAAACCCTCAATTACTGGGTTTGAAGTTACCAGGCTAAGTTCAGTGGACAGTTTTGAAGGGCAGGGTCTGATGGCTTGAATTCTAGGTGCTGAGTTGTTTTTTGCCCAGAGTTGGTGTGACACTATCCATTCTGCATTTCAAGCATAAAGCAGTCCAGTTGTGCCCAGGGATCTGTCATCAAACATAGCTCAGGTTTCAACTTTAACTTATCTAAATATAGGCTTACTGTGAGTGACAAGATCCTGGTAAATGACATTCTTTGCCATTCTCTTTGATATTGTTTCTAGTAGATGACTCATGGTTTTGCTTTGCCCTAGAAAATGTTTAATTACACTAGGGAGTTTTCACTGAGTAAAAGCCTTATTGACAGATCAGCTGCCACCCTGACAATTTGGATTGTTATTCTGCTGTCTGGAGATCACACAGTATTTGCTTTTCTAACACTGACCATCTGAAAGGAATTTCAACTGGATTTGTAGGCAGTCTGATGCTGTCAGGCAGGAAAACAGTTGAAGGCTCAGAAATACACGTGGGGATACCTGAGTTTCTTGGTGGAATACTATAAAGCTCTCATGGCTTGAATGTTTTATTGCTTTAAAACCTTTACAGAGGAAGTGATAAAAACTTCTTTTGATTGTATAATGTACTCAGCTAACAAAAGCACACACAAACATAGCATTGATATGAAACTTATTTGATAGATTATTCTTGGCAATGTAATATTAATAAGACTGTTTGATACAGGTGTCTTATTAAGGACACAATTTCTGTGGTTCCATTGATGACTGTTCCTATGAAAGACACAAGCCACCGAGGCATTAAATTTGTGGTTTGGGGCCCTGTTCAAAAGGTTACCCAGCCTAGAAATGGGCATTACCCAGTCTTGGAATGCAGGTGTCTGTTGTAAAGTGATCCTTCTTTGGCTGGAGTCACTGTCACATCCTCATATCCACACAGAGCCTTGTGCATTCTGAGTGAATGATGAACTGAAAAGTAACTCTGGTGAGAAGGATTGTGTTTCTCCTTAGCATGTTTTTAGAGCAGTCAGAATACTGTTCTTCTCACAGATGGGGAACACAGAAGGCTGCTCATTGATAGGTTTTATGATTAAGTCTAATACTGCCACATTCCCTCCCTCTTGATTTTCATGGCTGGGAACAGGTTTAGGGAACAAGTTTATAAATGATGGACATCTTTCAGCAAGAAAATTGTTCTCTTTTTTAATCTTTATTGCTATTTACCTATTAACATCTCACTTTTTGTTCCAGGGTTTTTGGAGGATTAATTGCTTTACAAACCTTTACAGACTAAGGACGTGGGAGAAATGATGTTTCAGATTTTACTATTAGCTTTGATTCATAGATCAGTTCAGAAGAATAGAAAGACCTATGAGAGTCAGCATTTGTTTTGTAAACTTGATCAGGGTTGGTGGTTACTCAGGCCTGAGTTTTGACTCCATGTATTGAAACTCTTGCCCTCAGAAACCTTTCGTGAGGCATCTTCACCAACAGACTTTGCTTCCTCAAGTCCTGAATGCTTGATGGTTTTCACCCCATTCTCTGGAGTCAATTCCAAGGTTGAAAAGTAGTCAACTGAGAGTTTGTTTCTACTAAAAGCCAGGGTCCAGTATGACCGTGTGAGCCCATGAACACAGCTACTGACCTCCTGTCTTCTCTGTTCAGCCCTATTCTGGGTCTTGTAGGACTTTTGTGAATCCTAGGCATTTTTCATTTATACCTAGGCTTCTTTTTCCATAAAATATACAAAATTTATTTTATGACTATATTAACATAAAAAAACAAACATTCAGGCTGAGTTCATTGTGATATACTTATTACTCTGATACACATTTTTTCTTTTGATTTTAAAAGAAATTAAAATGAAAAGCTTTCTTGGATTGCTAAAAGCATCGTGGGCCTCAGGCACTATGATTAATGAAAAAGTAGGCACTACCCTCATTTCCTTAACTAAACACACTATTCCTTGTTAGGTCATTTAGACTCTATGCCTCACCTAGTTTCAAACCCACAGACTCCGCTTAAATCCTGAAGTGCCCTCCAAGTGGGATGCTCTTGTGACTATTAGCTGACAGCTGAGGATACATTGTAACTGGAAAAGACTACCAAAACCATGGCTCTGCTGTCTAATACCTCAGTCAGCCATTAAGTATGATTTTGTGGAATACTAAATCAGGTCTGGAGTACACTGGAGTTACAGCAGCTCTTATATATGTACTACTAAGTTGTTTCTTAAAGAGTTTCCTCCAGACTGTCTGAATTTTTTCTTTTCCTCTATCTTTTGTCAACATTGCAATATGCCTAACTGAGGAGTCTACACTATCCTAGCTCACTGACTGATGGCAAAATGATGCAAGGAAAACAAAAGAGCTATAGGCAGATTTCATATTTTAGAAAACAGTTTTATTCTTTGTGGCAATTTAAGCTGGGTTAGACTTTTTGGTCTCACTATGCCTTTTTTCTTACTTTCCTGTTATTTTTTTAGCTTCCCAAAAGTTGCTTACTTTACTGTGGACACTTTTGTTCAGCCAGTGAATTCAATAAACCCTTACTGAAGTCTTTGGGTCAGGAGCTTTGCCATCAGTTCCCTTGTTGCCCGCAGATGCTGAGAAAGTAGGTGCAATTAAATTGTTGGATTGAAATTACAGTTCAATATCTTTTGTTGTTGTTGTTGTTGTTGTTGGTTTTGGTCTTTTATTGTAATTATGTAAATAGTACATGCATTTTGGAATAAAAACTCAGCAAGTAATAGATAAGAATTTATTATTGTCTAATTCTTTTTTTAACATTTTAATTTTTTAATTTTATCTATTTATTTAAGAAAACAAAGGATACAGAAAATAAAAGCAAACAGCAAAAGAGACAAACAACAACAAAAACAACCACAAGCCCAAATGAATAACAGCAGAGGTTTACAAAATAAGATGATAGGAATTTAACAATGGTTGTGATATTGCATAGTTACC
>RJWT010010122.1:0-14389 GCA_004365215.1 Cuniculus paca | reverse complement strand
AGAGTTGCTCAGATTACCAGATATAGACATGTAAAATTGTTCTAATCATATGAGTATTAACTATTCTTTTCCAAGAACTACTACAATTAGTAGTATAGCTATTTTTGCTATCTTCTGTATATATATACAAATTTATGTCTTTTTCCTTTTCCCTTCCTTCTTTTCTCCTTTCCCCTATCCCAGTTAATTTTCCTCTTTGAGCAGTTTCTTACCTTTACACAATATATATTGTAGATTTTGGATCATATTTACTCCTTCAGTTTCTTACACTAGGGAGACAATATGGTATTTACACATGTGAGTTCGATTTATTTCACTTATGAGTACAGTCCCAAATCGTGTCCATTTACTTATAAAAGCCATAATGCAATCTTTCTTTATAGTTGAGTAGTACTCCATTGTATAAAAATACCACATCTTTTTTACCCATTCCTCTACTGATGGGCACTTGGGTTGTTTCCAAGATTTGGCTATTACAAATTGTGCTGCTATAAACATGGGTGCACATATATCACTGTGGTATGATGTTTTCAATTCTTCTGGGAAAATGCTCGGAAGTGGGATAGCTGGGTCAAATGGAATTTCTAATCTTAGCTTTTTGAGAAATTGCCACACTGATTTCCACAGTGGTTGCACTAGCCTACACTCTCTTACCAACACTGCAGAAGAGTTCCTTTTTCCCCACAGCCCCTCCAGCATTTTTATTGGTGGATTTCTTCATCTTGGCCATTCTTTCTGGAGTGAGATGGAATCTCAGTGTTGTTTTAATTTGCATTTCTCCAAAGATCATTGATGTTGAACATTTTTCATATATTTAGTTGATATTTGTATTACTTCATCTAAGAAATGTATATTTATCTCAGATGCCCATTTTTGGATTGGGTCTTTGAATATTGGGGGCCTGATTTTTTTTAATTCTATATATATTTTAGATAGAAGTTCATTTTCTGAGGGGCAGTTGGCCAAGATATTTTCCCAATTCATGGGTTTTCTTTTCACTCTGTTGGAGATTTCTTTTGACATGCAAAAAGTTTTTAATAAGAAGGGATCCCAGTTGTTGATTCTGGGAAGTATTTCCTGTGCAGTTTGATTTTTGTTTCAGAACTGTCTGCCTACCCCTATGTCCTCAAGATTTCTACCTACTTTGTCTTCCAGCAGATTTAGTGTTTCTATTTTAATATTTAGATCTTTCATCCATTTTGACTTTAGTTTAGTGCATGGTGATAGGCAAGGGCCTAGTTTTAGTTTTTGGCATATGGAAAGCCAGTTTTTCCAGCAGCACTTATTAAAGAGGTTATCTTTCTTCCAGTGAACATGTTTGGCCTCTTTGTCAAAGATGAGGTGGCTGAGTGTGTTTGTAGTTGTGGCTGTATCTTCTAATCTATTCCATTGATCTTCAGGTTTGTTTTTATTTCAGTACCATGCTGATTTTATCACAGTAGCTTTGTAGTATAATTTCAGGGATTGTGATTTCTCCTGCCTTGCCTTTGTTGCCTAGAATTGCCTTTGCTATTCTTGGTCTCTTCTGGTTCCAGATAAATTTTAGAAATGATTACTCTAGATCTGTGCAGTATGCAAATGGTATTTTGATTGGAATTGCATTGAATCTGTATAACAATTTTGGGTGGATGGCCATTTTCACAATGTTTGTTCTTCCTATCCATGAACAGGGAAAGTCTCTCCATTTTCTGAAATCCTCTTTGATTTCTTTTTTCAGAATAATGTAATTTTCAAGGTATAGAGTTTTTACTTCCTTTGTTAGATTGATTCCTAAGTGTTTCATTTTTTTTGAATGCTATAGTGAAGGGTATAATTTCCCTTATTTCTCTCTCAGTGAGTTTGTTGTGTACAGGAATGCTATTGATTTTTGAGTGTTGACTTTGTATCCAGCTCCATTACCAAATTTGGTTATTAAATCTAGAAGTCTTTTAATGAAGTTTTGCAGGTCTTCTATGTAGAGTGTCATATCATCTGCAAATAATGATAATTTAACTTCTTCCTTTCCTATTCTTATTCCTTTTATTTCTGTCTCTTGTCAAATTGCTCTGGCTAATGTTTCCAGCACTATATTGAATAGGAATGGTGATAGTGGACATCCTCGTCTTGTTCCTGATTTTAGAGTGAAAGTTTGCAGTTTTTGTCCATTTATTAAGATGTTGGCTGTTGACTTACCATATATGACTTTTATTAGGTTGAGGTAAAGACATCTATTCCAATTTCCTGTAGGGTTTTTATCATGAGTGAGTGTTGGATTTTGTTGAAAACCTTTTCTGCATCATGTGATTCTTGTCTTTGGCTCTGTGGATATGGTGTATTACATTTATTGATTTGTGTATGTTGAACCACCCCTGCATTCCTGGGGTGAATACCACTTGATCATGGCACATAATCTTCTTGATGATTGGTTGAATTCTATTTAACAGTATTTTATTGAGGATTTTTGTATCTATGCTCATTAGGGAGATTGACCTGTAATCCTCTTTTTATGTTGGGTCTTTCTCTGGTTTTGGTATTAGGGTAATACTTGCTTCCAAAAATGAGTTAGGGAGACTTGTTTCCTTTTCAATTTCATTGAAGAGTTTGAGGAGTATCAACATTAAGTCTTCCCTAAATGTCTTATAGAATTAAGCAGTGAATCTATCAGGACTTGGGCTTTTGTTTGTTGGTAAGTTTTTAATTGCATTTTCAATTTCATTAACTGAAATTGGGTTATTCAGCAGTTTTACATCTTCTTGACTTAGCTTTGGTAATTCATATGTTTCTAGGAATCTCTCTGTTACTTCTGTGTTATTGAACCTACGAGAGTAAAGGTTTTCAAAGTAGGTATTGATGACCTTCTGTATTTCCGCAAGGTCTGTAGTGATTTTTTTTTGCCCTTTTCATTTCTTATTGTATGGATTTTAGTTTTTCCTTTTCTCTTTTTGATAAGGTTGGCTAGGGGTTTATCAATTTTATTTATTCTTTCAAAGAACCAACTCTTCAATTCACTTGTTCTTTGTATTGTTTTCTTAGTTTCAATTGCATTAATTTCTGCTCTGATCTTTATAATTTCCTCCATTCTTTGGGTTTTGGGCTTGACTTGCTCTTTTTTTTTCCTAGAAGTTCGAGGTGCAGCATTAGGTTGTTTATTTGTGTTTATTACATTTTCTTGATGTGGGAGTTTACCAATATAAATTTCCCTTTGAATACTGCTTTCATCATATCTGATAAGTTGTATTTGCATTTTTGTTTGACTGCAGATATTATTTAGTTTCTTCTTTAATTTTTTCTGTGACTCATTTGTTGTTTAGGATAGTGTTATTTATTTGCCATGTGTTTATAGGGTTCTTGTGGGGTTTTGTCATTAATTTCCAATTTTATTGTGCTATGATTAGGTAATATGTATTCCTTTTGTATTTACTCAAGCATGTTTTGTGGGCTAGTATATGATGTATTTTAGAGAATGGCCCATGTGCAGCTGAGAAGAATGGGTATTCTGATGTTGGGTGGAACACTCAGTATACATCTACTAGGTCCATTTGTTCACAAGTTTGATTCAGTTCTGTTAGTTCTTCGCTGATTTTTTGTTTGATTGATCTGTCTCTGTGACAGTGGGATGTTAAGGTCCCCTGTTATAACAGTATTGTCGCTTATTTGATTTTTCATGTCTATTAAGATTTGTCTTACATAGTTGGGTGATCCCATATTTGGTGCATATATATTTATGATTGTAATCTCTTCCTCTTCAAGTTTTCTCCTAACAAGTATGTAGTGACCTTCTTTATCTCTTTTGATCATTCTTGGTTTGAAGTTCACATTGTCTACAAACAGAATAGCTACCCTGCTTTTTCCTGGGTTTCTGTTGCATGGAGTATAGTATTGTTTTCCTTCCTTTGACTCTTAGTCTATGAATTTCCTTTTGAGTTAAATATGTTTCTTGTACACAGCATATTGTTGGATTTTGTTTCTTAATCCACTCTGCCTGTCTGTTTCTTTTTATTGGTGAGTTGAGACCATTTACATTGATGGATATAACTGATATGTACTGACTTATCCCTGTCATGTTATCTTTCTGTTGTTGGTTTTCTACTTTTTCTGTTTAATTGTTTGCCCCGCTTAGTGGTTTCCTTCTGCTGTTGTTCTTGGAATTGTAGTTACCTTTGTCTCTTTCTAGAGTATCTTTCAGTACTCTTTGTAGTGTTGGTTTGGTGCTCGTGAATTTCTTCAGTTGTTCTTTGTTGTGGAAGTATCTTATTTCTCCAACAACTTTCAAAGGTAGTTTTGCAGGGTACCTCAATCCAGGTTGAAAGCTGTTTTCTTTTGGAACTTGAAATACTTTACTCTAAGCTCTTCTTGGCTTGAAGGTTTGTGTTGAGAAGTCTGCTATGATTCTGATAGGTTTTCCTTCATAGTTCATATGTTTCTTTTCTCTGACAGCTTTTAGTATTCTGTTCTTGTGCTGAATTTCTGATATCCTAATTATTGTATGTCTGGGTGAGGATTTATTTTGGTTATGGCTAATTGGGGTTCTATATGCATCACTTATCTGCATATCAAAATCTTTTCCCATGTTTGGAAAATTTTCTATTATTTCTGCAAATAGTCTTCATATGTCATTTGTGTTGACCCCTGCTTTTTTGTTGACACCAATTAGTCTTTTTTTTTTTTTGCGGCACCGGGGATTGAACTCATGACCTTGCACTTGCCGGACAGGTGCTTAGACCGCTGAGCTAGATCCCCAGCCCTGTTTTTGAGACAGGGTTTCACTATGCCATTCAGGCTGGCCTTGAGCTCACTTTGTAGCCCAGGCTGGTCTCGAACTCACAACGATCCACCTGTCTCAGCCTCCCGAGTGCTGGGATTACAGGCGTGAGCCACCACGCCTGGCAACACCAATTAGTCTTATATTGCTTCTCTTTGCATCATCTTGCAGCTGTTGAATTGTTGTTTCCTAGTTCCTTGTTATTTTTAAGAGATCTTTTCTTTCATGATAATAAACTTCCATCCTGTCTTCAAGGTCCGAGAGTCTATCTTCAGTTCATTCAAGCAGTTTTGCCAGCTTTCAATGGAATTTTTAATTTCTTGAATATCCCTTTGAATTTATTTCATGCATTCTAATTCTGTCTTATATGTTTCATTCAAGATTTCCATCATTTTCTTATGTTCCTCTATTTTTTAATCTAGATCTTCTTTAGATACACTCAGCATTTCTTTCATGTTTGTGATTTCTTTTTTTACCTGAGAGATTATTTCTGATCTGATTTCCTCTTCATGGTGTTGTTTCTTTATTTCAGTTGCTATCATTTCAGAAAGTTCAGTCATGCAATTTCCACTGTCTTTCATTTCAGTGTCTCTGGGGTTTTTTTCTTGGTGGGCTGGAGGACTGGAGACTACATCTTGCTCTTTCATTTTCTCATTTTCCTCTGGCTGACAAGGCACCCTCCATGTGACTGGCCAGGCACCCTCCTGAAAGATTCTATTGGTATGTTATGCTAGGCAGAGCTTCAATTCTCCAATATCCCTGTGGCTAGCCAGGGCATACCCCTGAACTAAGGCACGGGAGACTTGTGCTCTGTGACTTGTGAGGATGGCTGAGTGTTCCCTGATGGACTGCCCTGGGAAGCGCTGAGACACTGGACTAGGCAGCGCTCAGATCCTCCATGCAAGTAGCAGGGATGCACACTCAGAGTGTGTCGCTGAGTCCTTGCACCTGGTTGGGTGGAGTTCAGAACCTGTGGGACCCAGGCCGCTAGCCAAGATGCACCCCCAGAGTATGTTGCCAGGCCTTGCACCTGGCTGGGTGGCATTCAGAACCTCCAGGACCCAGTCTGGATGTTTCCCCAGAGCGTGTGGTGCTGCCGGGGCCTTGTGTCTGGCTGCAAGGAGTTCAGTCTCTGGGCCATGCGACGAGTCCGGGTACACCATGCGACTAGCCCAGGCGCACCTCCAGTGTATTGGGCTGGGGCTTTGCTTCTGGCTGGATGAAGCTCCGAACCTGGGACACTGTCTTTCTAATTTTAAAATGGATTTTTCTCCATTGGACTTCTCCAAAGTCAATGGGCTTTCATGTTCTTTTTTTAATTGCTTTCAAAATTTTGAACTCCTTAACTCTGAAGTACTTTTTTTATCTTCTCTGACACTGCTGTCAAATTTGTAAAATTTCCACATGTTTTTCTAAAAGTTTTCAAAATTCATCCTCGAGATTTCCCTTCATAACTCTCTGATTTGGTTCTGTGAGGTTCCCAGCAGGCTTCCTCAAAGTTCTAGTCGCTGACTCTTACTCTAATTCTTCTGGCCTGGGGCTTGGAAGAGTTGATGCTAACCCTGAGATATTTCTCTTTCATTTGTTACTTTTCCTGAGCTCTACCCAGATGATAGTCCCTTTATTAAATTTTCCTCAATTACTCAAACTGAGTGTGCCATTAATTTTTTGTTTCTAGGTCCTTAACTAATGGGCTTAAAATTTATTTGAAGAATCCAGGAGATATTTTTCAGGCCTTCCTTTGTCTCATGTAACAGATTTTGCTTGCTGTCCAGTGATTTATTTCAAAAGCTCAACTGTGATTTTCATCTTGGCCTGTCTGCTGAAGTCAATGCCATGTGCCGCCCTCCATGGACTGCAATGATGACCGTGGTAATGGGGAGAGTCTGTCCTTTGTTCACATAAAACCATCTTTGCCTTGCTGGAACTGAGGTAAAAAAACTCTTCTATTACAAAATTCCAGAACATTTTCTAGTATAACAATATTGCTCAAGGTTTTCTAAAGAAACAGATTCTGCAGGTATACATATGCATGCACACATGTATATATTATTTATGCACATGTAATCTATAGATGTATATACACAATATTATATTAATATATATAATTGTATACATTAATATATGTATAATATCATATAATATAATCACATATATGTATAATATCTAAATAATGTTATTACATTATATATATATATATATACATACTTTATTATACATTTATATAAAATGATGCTATTTCTTTGGAGAACTCTAATATGTAACAGGAAATATTGCAGTTCTGTAAGGAAAGCTCTATTTTCATCTCAGGTGTAAGCAAAGAAAAGATATTCTGGTTAAAACAGTGAATAGAGTATTTCCTTCACCATCACTGTCCCCAAAGTCTGTGGGACGCTAAACACGGCAGTGAAATCAGCAGGCAAACCATGCCACAGCAATAGATAGTCTATAATAGATATTGGTTGCATTTGCTGGAGAAATATATAGATATATAGATTGCTGCCTGTTTATCTATTTATCTATCATGTCTGTCTATCATCTATGTATCCTGTCTATCAAATCTGGAATAAAATATTGGCTTATATGATCAGGGAAGCTGACATGTACCAGTATCTGCCATCAGCAAGCCAAATGGGGACCTGGGGAAGCTACACTATTGAAAGACCTATGAGCTGGAGAATCAGTGGTGTAGATCTCACTCTGAATCTGAAGACTTGAGAACCGTGAACTCCAAGGGCAGGAAGTCAATGTCGCAGATCAGTGGTCAAGCAGATAAAGTAAGAATCCAACATCTCCTTGCCTTATTTATTTTCTTCTGACCCTTTTTTGGATTGGATAATGCACACATGTTGGAGAACAAAATCTGCTTTACTTAGTCTACAGATTCGAATGCTAATCACTTCTGAAAACACCCAAACAGATATACCCAGAAATAATATTTAATCAGATATCGGGACATCTTGCAACCCAATCAAAAGGACAAAGAAAATTAACCATCAAAACAATACACTATATTGCCAAACGAACTGAGGATGTAACTGTTTAGCCACCTCTGACCAAGAAAAGACATTAGACATCTGCTCCATGTCCGCTTACTGTAATCAAAATAACTTTCTTTCTTTTCTTCCATTGTGTCTTCCCTCATTCAAGAAGGAAAATATGTCACATCCAAATCTGTTATTTAACAGCTGAGACAACTTTGAATGTGAAAGTTTTCTAGGAAAGTTAGTCTATATTTGAAAAACATTAAATGGGTCTTGACATGTTGCATGATTTTTAAATCCCTCTTAGATTTTTTGCATTTTAATTTTAAGCAAGATTAAATTGTGAAAATTCTGTTTTCTTTCCATGAATATCAGAAACCTTTTTGAACCACTTGCTTGGAGAGAAATTTTAAATATTTTATTTATGCATATGTATTTTATTTATTTTATATATTGTGTATTTACACAGAATATATTCTTTATATTTTCCTTAAGTTTAGCCTTAGTTGCTAATTTGATTCTTTTCATATAGCACACTGATAAAATGCTCCATAATTGATTTTCTAGATGAAAGGTTCGAGGCTGATGAAATACTTGTTCTGTTCAGGAGACTTCCACATGTCACTGCATAAATGGGGTAACCTTTAGTTGATTAGAATATTTCATTAATCTGAACATATCTCTCTTTTACCTTGTCAAATAATCAAGGTATTAATTTCCTTCCTTGTATCCTTCAATCATGGGCAATGGGATAGTCAATAAATTGTGTGACTTGGAATGCAGTGAAAGGAATTTTTAATGCATACTGGCACACAAGTAAGTATTGCTTTTTGTTTCTGTGATGGCATTTTATCTCTGTGAAACTTAGTACTGAGATTTAAGCAAAATAGGGTATCAATGTATACCCTCTTGGTGAAAGAATTTTTCCATCAAATTGGAAAGTCTCTTAGTTCCATTGTTCAGAGATCTTATGGAGGTTTTGGGAAGTTGGAACAATGCATTAAATTACTGGCCATTGACAAGTCTATCTATAATCCTTCTTCCCTTCTCAGAAGTGAGATGAGAGCTGAAAATGAACTTTGGTAACCAGCCTGATCACCATCTCATGAACCCACAAAAATACACCCATCACTACAGAGATTCCAAGGGTCTCCGAAGTTCTTGTGTCAGGAGTTTGAAACAAAGACCAAATAATTTAACAGAAGATGTTCCTATAGCTCTTAGGAAATTACAAAGATTTTAGGAACTCTGCTCAAAGTGAGTGCAGATACTAACTATATACATATTTCTTATTATGTCACAGGAATAGCATAGAAATATTTTCTTCATTTTTGTACTCCAAATGGGACCCAGCGAGTGAGGGAACAGGTGTTTCAATTATGGTTTCATTCAGAACTCTTGATTCTTGATGGACAATTGCACATAATATCTTTATTTTCTTTCTCTTGCAATCTAGTTCCCAGCAGGAAATTTACTGAGCTGCCAACTTGTGATCATCTAATTGACTCAGAAAGAATCTGAATGAGTTTCTAAATATCCAACTGAAATCAATTGTGACTCTCTTTATTTTAGGCCCCAGGCAGATTGAAATTGAGACAATAAATGGAATCACCTCATTCTGAAAGAATGAGAGTTGGCAGCTTTGCAGCAAGCATTGCGTACATACAGTCACACATACTTACGCATGCGCATGTGCATGCACGCACACACATGTAGACGCACACACTCTTCTGCAAAGTTTTATGTTCGAAAAGAAAGCATGATTGGATATATGTTTGGCATCTTATAAACTAAGTTTGGCATTTTATAAGCTCTGTCTTTCTAAGATCTATAACTTCAGCACTCTACAAAAATATTTCATTCAATGAAAGTAAATAATGAGAACTGTTAGGTGATAGTGGGGAGCTATGACTAATATGTTGTATAATTACATAGGTACTTGTTCTGTTAGTTTCTAGAAAAGGTCTGTAGACTCTAATTCTTGAATTTATTTTCTACTTTACTCAGTGAGAAATTTTTCCTAAGGTTCATCTACTTGTACACACTCTTCTGTAAAGTTTTATGTTCAAAAAGAAAGTACGATTGTGTGTTTAACTGTTTTCATTAAATTTCCATTTTGTGAGAAATAGAAACAATGGGAATTTTAAAAAGCATTGTTATGGGTTTGGTAGTGCATGTGCCATTTTATCCTTTTTCCTCACAGAGAAAGAACGACTGCGAGGACAAACAAATTGTCTAACACCACACCTCAACGTTAACATTCTAAGTGTCTGAACCCTCAGAAAGGAGGGCCTGCATGTTCTGTTTTCATTGTGAAATATAATCGTCTTGAGCACTCTTAATCTGTGTTTGAAAGTGAAACATTGTAGCATAAATTCAATGAGCGTTAAGTTATTGAGCAAGAACACACCCTGCACTACTATTTTTCCAGAGGACATTTAATGATGGAACATTGGTCTTCCAGTCAGCACAGCGAGAGATTTACTTTAGTTCAGATCCTTACAAAAGAGGCTCTTTCTAGCTAGGGGTTTCTGTGAGCCCTGTATACTCTCCCCTAAAGGAAGAGAGGATGCTGAGAAGCCAGAAGCACACTGACAGATATGTCAATCGTGTTACAGACAGATAAGAGGCATTTCTGAGTCAGCTAGGAAAGTAGAAACCAGAATTTGCACACCACATTGGAGAGAGAGATATTAGCAGGGAATAACTTATGGAAGGAACTTTGTTCCGGAGCACAGTTTACACCCCGAGACAGATAAAAACCAAATGTAATGTAGAGGTATGAGTGATCCACCAACAATGTTTAAGGAAATTTAGAGAATGAATAGCAAAGGAATTGTTCGTCCATGAGATCAACACATATGATTAAGGGTTATTTCCAGTTGCTCCTTACTGGAAGTTCATACCAGAGTCTTTACAGCTGTGTGGTATGAGGCCAAGTCAAATATATCCAACATAAAGAATGTGAGTATTCTTGACATTTCTTCCCATTGTCTTCAAAAAATACTCTGCCAAGGAATCTATCAGTAATCCCAGAGTAAATATAACGGCAAACCAAAGCTACAAATACTTAAAGGAGAGCCTGGTTAACTGAAAGTGTTTTGTCATGTAAGCAGCACCCCATGAGAAGGCAACATTGGGGTGCAGGAGATGGGAGGTAGAGAATAGCTCAGCCCTAGGCAGACAGAGCCAGCTTCCATCTCATTACCTGTGACTATAAGCAAGTTATTTGGTCTCCAAAGCTATCGATTTTTTTCTTTCATTCTTTTTTCTTTCTTTCTTTCTTTCTTTCTTTCTTTCTTTCTTTCTTTCTTTCTTTTGTTCTTTCGTTCTTTCGTTCTTTCGTTCTTTCTTTTTTTATTTTAAAGAGAATACAACAAAACAAAAAACAAAACAAAACAAAGCACAATAGAGTCAAACACAGCATAGCATTTCAGAACAGAACACAAAAGCAATACAAGTCTTTAAAACATAACAACAGGAGATTAACAATGGCTACCCTAGTGTCTCTTGCCTTCTTCGAAACGGTTGTTCATACAATCACAGACAATAAACTCAAACAAAACAAAATAACATAAAACCAGATAAAACAAAAGAGTGAAAGCATTACAGGTCTTCAAATCAGACAACAAGAAACCAACAATGGCTACCTTAATGTCCCCTGTTTTCTTCAAAAGAACTATTCCTATCTTCTCACATATTGCAATTCAACAGGAGAAAAGAGACTTAAACCAATCAAATCAAAGAATAAAAGCATCATTGGACTTCAGAATCTTTCCCCCATGTTTATTGGGAATTTTGTATCTTATTGAGTCTTTCAGTTTCTTATACTAGGAGACGATGTGGTGTTTACACATGTGAGTTTGGTTTATTTCACTAACGAGTATGTTCTCAAGTCACATCCATTTACCTATAAAAGCCTCAATGCGATCCTTTTTTATAGCTGAATAGTACTCCATTATATAAAAGTACCACATCTTTTTTATCCATTCCTCAATTGATGGGCATTTGGGTTGTTTCCAAGATTTGGCTATTACAAATTGTGCTGCTATAAACATGGGTGCACATATATCACTGTGGTATGATGATTTCACTTCTGGGAATATGCTGAGAAGCAGAATAGCTGGGTCAAATGGAACTTCCAATCCTAGCTTTTTGAGGAACCTCCAGACTGATTTCCACAGTGGCCACACCAGTCTACACTCCCACCAACAGTGGAGACAAAGCTATCTATTCTTATCTATTAAGGAGACATATTCTGAAGGCTTCTTCAGAAAGTATCACTAACTGAATAACATAAAACAACATAAATTCTTAATCTCACAGTACTGGAGGCAGGAAGTCCACAACCAAGGTGTCATCAGAGTTGGCTTCTTTTTGAACTCTAAGGAATAATCTGTTTCATGCTTCTTCCTAGTTTCTTATAACAGCTGTCAATCCTTGGAATTCTTTGGCTTGTAGATATTTAATGCCAGTTTCTGTCTCTGATTTTGCATGATAGTCTCTCTGTTTGTGTACAAATTTTCCCCTCTTCATGTGGACACTAGTCATATTGGATGAATATCATCACCTTCTCCTAACTTGATTACATTTGCAAAGAACTTATTTCCAAATACATACACAGGTAGCAGGTATTAAGACTTCAGTATGTTTGGAGGAACACAATTCAACCCATAAAATGGACTATAACCAAATAGCTTCTTTACTCGTGGGGTGAATTAAATAAGTTAATAATATAAAGATCCCAAGAAGTTTGTGTCAATTGAAAGGCATATTTTGTTCTCCCTAACATCCAGTGTGTATCAGTTTGTAATATAATGTAGTCAATCTCTTGGCTTTATCCATCCCTGGTTCTACCACCATCAGTTCCACTCCTGACCTTGGTGTATTATTACTGCTACACTGCCCTCACATTCCTTCTTCTGTGAGACCATGTTAAACTCTTTGCAGGGCTCAGTGCTCTCTGTGAACTCTTTGTTTTAACTATTCCAAGTTCTGCCTGGAAGTGGCATTGAGCTGGTATGAATTGGAAATCCGAATGACTGTATGAACACAAAGACAGATGGCAGGATTCCTACTGGAATGTGTGGAATTGTTCTCACTCTCAACTAGTCAGTAAACACACTGTGACTGTATTGCACCTGCGGTGAGATTAATTTCGAGAACTTTCGAGACCACAGGGCAGTGCATGCAGTTGTTACTTGGATGGTTAAGTCCTGACAAAGAGGTGAAGAATCTGTTTATTTCTTGGGAATTGAATATAGGAGGTAAGATTCCTATTAAATTAGTAGATATACTCTAACTTTCAAGGAAGACTTGGAAGTCGAATTTCTGCTTGCCTTGTAATTTTGAATTAATTTCTTTAGTTTGTGTGTGTGTGTGAGATCTTCAGCCTAATGTGTAAGTTTCTTTACATCCTTTGCATTGTAGTTTACAATTAGGCTCCTGAAACTTTTTAAGATGCATACTGTTATTTCTTATATTTTGCAAATGTCTTGCATTCTGACTCATGTACAATTTGTCTGAAATAAAATTTGTACTTATTTCACTTGGGTTTTTTGTCCGTTATTAAAACTCAGTTCAAGTTTCAGGGAGGCTTCTTGATAACCCAGTTCCCCTTCTTTCTGGGATGTGAGCATTTATCTCACTATTCATCAAATTCTTTTAAACTTTTTCACTTTTAGTCTGAAAGATATATTTTATTGTGAGGTTTTAGGGTATAGGGAATAATTAGGTTCAATATCTATTAGTTGAGTTGGAAGGTATTGAACTTTTCTTTTTCTTTCTTTCTTTCTTTTTTTTTTTTTTTTTTTTTTTTTTTTTTTTTTTTTTTTTTTTTTTTTTTTTTTTTTTTTTTTTTTTTTTTTTTTGTCTTTTTGAAACAGGATCTCACTATGCAGTTCAGGCTGCTCTTGAACTCACTTTGTAGCCGGGCTTGCCTCAAACTGACAATGATCCTCCTGCCTCGGCCTCCATAGTGCTGAGATTACAGGCATGAGCCACCATGCCCAGCTAGTCCTGAACTTCTTAAGAATGAATTTTTAATGCCTTTCTCTCTCCCTTGCTCTCTCGCTGTGAGAGATGTGAGATCCTATATAGCGTTCTTTCAGAGGAGTAAATTTCTGGAATTAAATATGGTGACCATAAAAGAAGACTTCTAGACAACAAGATGTGGGCAAAACTGTATCTGAAAGGCATTTATTCACAAATATTTGCTACGTGCTTCTATGTAGTAGGCATTGAAAGTAAAAGATTGAAAGCCCGTGTCACTAATCATAAAGAGACCTCAGTACAACGTGGGATATGTGAAGAGATAATTTTTGCTATGGTGGATGGGAACATAGAGAGTTTACCACCTATGTGGCCATAATCAAAGTTTTCCCAAACACAGAAAGGAAATCTTCCTTTGAAACTAGATGAATAAATTTGTTTTCACTTTCTCACCATCCTCAGTCTCCGCAATTTTACCTACTTTTGTTTTCCATCTTACTATTGCACCTAAAAGCCTTGCCAAAGTGAACAATGAATGTGCATGTTGAAAATCTAGCAATTATTTTTCTCTTTGTATTTGTTGATCTATCAGAAAAACTTGACATCTAGTGTCTCATGGTCCTTTAGAAAAATCCTCCTGCCTTCTAAGATTCACATTGGATGTTTCCCCCAC
>RJWT010010121.1:0-24504 GCA_004365215.1 Cuniculus paca | reverse complement strand
TTAAAACACCAGTTTGTGGTACTGTTATGGGAGCCCTAGAAAATGAATACAGGTCTCATAGCAGGACATGGAGTGCTAGTGTAGCAAATACCTTAACACATGGCAGCAGTTTCAGAAATGGGCAGCAGGTGAAGAAGGGAAGAATTTTGAGATAAGTGCATAATAGAAAAAGCCTATGATATCTTGAGAAGTAGAAATACAAGCATTAGGGAGAATTCCAATGAGAAGAGAAAGGCTTCTGTAGGAAAAGCTCTAACATCTCACAGAATACATTTATCATCATGAAGAGAATGATCTGAGAAAGAGGCATGTTAAAGGTACCTCTGAGGAACATGTTACTGGATTCTGGAGGAAAGGACATATGCTACCAAATACCAGAAGGTTATTAAATATTAGAAAGCGCAGGAGAATAGGAGGTTGCAGGAGCTTGTGGGTATACGTTTGCTAATATATAAAGTGACATAAATTTGGCACAGAGGCTATTACTTGCCTTGCTATCTAATGGCAGAAAATTTGGCCAAGTTGTATTCTACCATTGGTTGGAAAGTAAAACTGGAAAGTGATTAACTTGGATATTTAGCTGATGAGATTTCAAAGCAAAGTGCAGAAGGTACAATTCTAGACTCTCCTTGCTGCTTTTAGTAAAATTTAAGAGTAAAGAGATAAATTGAGACTAGAACTGTTAAACAAAAAGAAAACTGCACTTGGGGACCTGGAAAGTTTTTAGGCTACCAAGGGAAGAAAAAATGAGGAAATGTACTTGGGAGAGAAAACCTTGGGAGAGCATGGCTGTGCAAACTACAGCTGAGAGATTAGGCATGTGACTCATGAGTCCATTCAATCAGCCAAGCAAAGCTTGGAATAGTGAAAAACCTTTGTGTTTAATGGCATGGATTCCCTTAACATTCATGGTAGACTGGCAAGGTTTTTAAGGCAATTACATCGGCACAAACACTGTTAGCCTGAAATGAAAGGTATAAAGACAGGATGAAATGAAGGAAGAATGGCACAGTGGGCAAAGCTACAGATTTAGAAGCCAGAAAAGACAGTCTAGAAGGTAGGGCTGCTACCTGATACCCAGAAGGTGGAAACTCCAGCCACAGCTATTCTCAGTCCTTGAAAACTATGGAATTTACCCTCCTGGGTTCTAAACTTACTTGGAACTCAGGTCTCTCTTATTCCTTAAAATTTCTCCCACTTGGAATAGGGTTATCTATCCTATGTTCATCCTACAAGTGTATTTTGGCAGCATATAACTTGTTTCTTAGTTCCTCAAGTGAGGAAGAATTTCGTGGCATGAAATGCCACACCTTGAGTCTTACCCAGACCTGCCTAAAGGATATAGCAGATGAGATTTGGGACCCTTGAAGTTGGTTATGTTTAAATGAAGTTTTGGACTTAGAGTTGATGCTAGAATAAGAATTTGGGGGATGTCAAGATAGGGTTAAATGTATTTTTCATATGGGCAGGACATGAAAGGGGGGTAGACTATTATGGGCTAAATCATATCTCCCAAAAGATACAGTGACATCCTAACTATAGGTACCTGTGGAGGTGACCTCTAATCTCCAAAACCACGGTATAATAAATACTGTTGCCCTAAGCTACTGAATTCAAGGTCCTTTATATCAAGCCCTAGAAAGTTACCCAGAGACCCAGCTGTGCAGCCAATCAGTGGCAGTCTATGAAATGTGAATCTCACTTGTAGATTGATTAAGTACATAAAGGTGAGAAAGAAATTACATAGGTGAATATTAGAATAAATATTTCTTCTGTAAACGTTGAACAGTTCCAATTGTTGCATTTATAGATAAAATGCCCAAGAGCAAGGACAATTTTAGTAGTTTGTACATACATATATTTATTTCAATGCAAAGTGACATAAAACTGGCACTAAGATTATTACTTTGCTTTATATACAGAAAAATGAATTTGAAAGGACACTTGAAACACCAAACTAGGAAACTGTTTTCATTGAAAATATGAAGCAAACATACTCTGTCTTTAAATGAGGAGAATTTACCTTGCCCTAAGTATTGCGCTATGCATGGAGATGAATTTTAGTATTTACCCAATTCTTCAGTATTTGTCAATAAGGGCAATTCCTAAAGGAGAAAAGAAGGAAGGAAAAAGAAAAAAGATATAAATGTGTATATATATATTATATATATATATATAATATATATATTTATTTATTTTTAAGATAATTGTACCACTAAGTGTATTAGTTCTTGGAACAAAACAGTTAACATTCATAGGATTAGATCAGTTTTGCATGTCTGTATCTGGTAATCTGAGTAATTCTTTTGAAGAAAACAGTACAAAATAACAACCTTTGTTATGTTCCTACCACCTTGTTTGGAAAGCCTATATTGTTAATGTTTTGGACTTTCTGTTAGTATTATTTATTTTTCTTTTGTTTTTCTTGTGTTTGGTTTTGTATTCTGCCTAACACAGAAAGGACAGATGTACCTGTATAGGCTTATACATGCCTAGAACTACTCCTAAAGAGTTTACAAGAATTGATTTTATTAAATGTGATGGTATGAACAGCTCCTGTAAAAAAGATGAGACATTATGGTAGCCCTTGCTGATTTATCATCATCATGTTTTGAAATACAACGATGCTTTTATTCTTTGATTTGATTGGTTTTAGTCAGTTCTCTATTATTTGATTGCAATATATGAGAAGGTATGGACAGCTATCTCAAAGAGAGTGAGACATTACAGTAGCCATGGGTGATTGCTTACTGTCTGGTTTGAAAGCCTGTAATGCTTTCATTCTTTTGTTTTGATTGGTGTTATACTATTCAGTTTTGTTTTAATTTATTGTGTGTGAAGGTATGAACAACTATTTTGAAGAAAACAAGAGACACAATGGTAGCCATTGATTTCCTGTTGTCTTGTTTTGAAGTCCTATATCGCTTGCATTGTTCTGATCTGCTTTGTTTTGTTTTGATCTGTTTTATTCTCTTTAAAATAAAAAAAGAATAAATAAGGGCTATTCCTTTCCTTTTACACTGTTTGTATCAAAAGAAGTCAGCCCTCTCCCTCCTGTTTCTTACACCACTCTGTAACAAGTATTCACTGAGTGTGATTATTAACAGAACACACACTAATTCTTGCAGCCAGCTTCTCTGCTCCCTGTTATTCCAACCTGCCATGTGCACATGAAAGATTCAAAACTATAGTTTAACTATGACAATGAAAAATTGTTTGCTATTTTTTGGGTTTTTTCCCCTGCTGAGGGCTCGATTGATTTATACTGACCACTCTAAAATAAATGACTTCAAGATAAACTCTAATGTGCTTCCAGAGTACTTATCACCAAATACATCTCTAGTCAAACTGAGAGGTGTCGAGCCACAAAACAACTAAAGAGGAACCAATTTCTGCACAAATGTTGACAGCTCCTCTGTCGATACTCTTCTGCAACTGGCCTCATTACTGGAGAAGTAAGATACTTCAATGAACGAATAATGCAGGCGTGAATCACCATCACAAGACCCAAGTTTGGAACAACAGAAACAGCTGAGCTGCCCGGCTCCCAATCAGGCTTGGAGAAGTAACCCATGGATCGCTGGTGATCAGGGAGGTGAAGACAGGCCACACAAGTGAGGACACAAGGAAGGACGGCTTACGCACTCCTCCACTGGCACTTTTCCAGAAAGGACATTTGTGGATTTGGGTCTTTCAGTAGCCCTTGCCCTATCTTGTATTTCATCCTCCAGTGCCTCTGGGTGAAATCATACCCTTTCTGCTATCATTTGTGGATCCAATGGGGGCATAGCTTATCTGAGAGTGAGGCAAATGAAAAAGAAATTCAGAGTTAAAACGCCCAGGTCCTGATGACATTGTTCAAATTTCTGGATCAAATAGGTCTAGAACAGTGATGGCAAACCTCTTAGACCTTTCAAATAATACAAACAGCCCACTGCAGCACGTATGCCATAGGTTCCCCACCACTGGTATAGAGGATGGATGTACAGGCAATGGGTCCTCTGCCTGCTTTAGAGCAGGGCCCTGTTTCAGGGTTGAGCAACCAGCACTCAGTGATTTGCTTAGAGGTTGGTATGCGATATTTGTCAGGTTGCTCAGAGGCAACAAACCTCAATTCTGAGCCTTTCATGCTGAGTCACCAAAGAAGTAGATTCTTCTTCCCTGCTGGACTGGACTTGGGAGAACAGAGAGCTGGCACTGTGGCACCTTAGGCAGCTTGAGAATGCCAGCTAAGGAAGATGGGGGCTGACCCATGCCGCTGGGGAAGGAGGATCCCATGTTCTCAGAACATCATATGAGCCCCTTATTCACCCTTGGCTGAAGCTAGATCTCCCTTTGAACCTTTTTGTACATTTTCTTGCCTCTGCAATGTTGTGTTGTTTGCTCACTTAGAGAACTCGGAACCAAAACTGATGTTATCGTCAAACGAGGCCCTTTCTATTGTTGGATTCACTATAAGCTATTTCTTTCTGGAACTCTCTACCAGAAGTATCACTGAAAGACTTGAATCCAATACCAAGACTCCAAAGCCAAGATGACAATTAACCATCCAGGAACTGTCAGAAAAGTCAACTGAAAGTGCCAAAGGTTGGTTCACAGTAATCCACATCGTCAGATGAAAGATGAATGCTCAGAGCATTTTTCTACCACCACCAAAGCATCATTTTCCAAAGAACAGAAAAGTCAGATTCTCCAGCCTATATCTGCCCTGACTTATAACTGTGGCTGAATATGACTGACAGCATCTTGCCCGAGTGTTAGTGGGAGCAACAGATGTGCAACTCTCTGTCATCATTCAAGGCCAAGAAGAAGCTAAATAGGCAAAAGCTCTGTATGGCTCCCAGGCCACAGGGGCCTCTCCACACCACATGAGATCTCGTCTGTGGTCTGGCATACACTCCCTGTATACACAGCATTTGATGGACACAAAAACAAAACACTGGAAATAGTTCATCTTCTGGAAACTTCCTCTCAGAGTCATTTGAGGTTCTTAGACTAGAACCACTCCTGAAATAGCCTTGGAATTACTGATGTTCTCTTCAGACAACTTACTCTTCCAGGGTTTCTTCTTTTTCTTTTCATACCTTTCCAATTTTCATCTTCTTGGAAAAGAATTCATTGTTAGTATTTTCACCCATCGTAATACAAATTCTCCCATTTTCTCTCCTTAAAATAATTTCTAAGAACTTCAAAAACCTGCATCTGCCATTCATGTGTTCACTTTCATCTACTTTGAACTGGAACAGTCCAGGGCTTAGAAAAGTTGTATGATCAGAGAAAACTGGACTCAAGACTGGTTCAAAGTGTCTGGAAACAAGGACAGTCTTGTTGTCTGAAAAGAGTGCTGTGTAATGAACTGAGATGCTAATGCTTGGCTTAAAAATGCTCCTCCTGGGATGCCTGCTCCCTGACCTCAACTAGAAGAACCTGGAAGAAGCCTGAGCCAGGGGTCCAAGTGTTCAGAGATACTCTCTCAGTGCCCATAAACCAAGTACCTTGTCCATTTTAGGAGGGCCAGACGTGCCAGGAACTCTTAGGGTGGGAGGCTTAGATGGTCTGTCAGACCCCACACTCTCCATGAACCCCAGCACCAACAACAGGATAAGAAGGTCATCCTGGGGCTGGTGAGACTGCACTGTCTCAATGCTTCTTTAAATCATACCATTTAGGCATTCTGTCACTTAGACTTCACCACTGTTCAAAGAGGGGCAGGACTCCTGAAAGAAAGGACACGAAGGAGCATACGAGAAAAGGAAGAGTGACAAGTAGTAAACACCACTCAGCTCTGGGTGTTAATCTGGTGTTCAGTATATTATTAATTGCCCTTTTCTGAATTTTGTTAGAAGGCAACAGTGCAGTATGGGAAGAACCATGATCCTGGATTCAGAAACTTGACTTCTTGCCTTTTCTTCTCAACTTCCTACCTATATCCTTCAAGTCCCTGTGGAAGCTTTAGGAGTCCCATACGTGCAAAGGCAACTCTTTCTTCTCTATTCTCTGGGGACCTTTCCCCTATGAAGTTTTGTTGTTGTTGTTGTTGTTGTTTTGCTTTGTATTGTGTTTTTTTGTTTTGTTTTGTTTGTTTGTTTTTTGTGGCACCAGGGATTGAACTCATGACCTTACACTTGCCAGGCAGGCGCTAGGGCACTGAGCTAGATCCCCAGCCCTTGTTTTGGGTCTTTTTGAAACAGGGTCTTGAGCTCACTTTGTATCCCAGGCTGGTCTCAAACTCGCAATGATCCTCCTGCCTCAGCCTCCTGAGTGCTGGGATTACAGGTATGAGCCACCACACCTGGCCCCCCTATGAAGTTCTTGACCAAGTTGGCCAAGGCTTGAGAACTGTGAACCTGAGCAGATAAGGGCACTTTTGATCACCTGCAGATGAAAAAGGGAGGTGGACAAGAGGCCAACCAGGACACATAGAGAGTACTGAACTAAAACTATCTTATCACTATTTTGTTTTGATTGGCTTTATTCTGTTTTATTTGGTTTGGTTTTATTCTCTTAAAAATAAAAAATTGAAATAAAACAACATAGCAATTTGGCAAAGACATCTTCCAGCAAGACACAGAGATGTTTCCTCTTCCATAAACATAGTGGATGGAACCCAAAGTTGAAAGAATCACACAACACCACACTCCACACCTACTCCTGGGACAGTTTCTTGATACAGCTACTTCCACCCCCTTGCATCATTCATTAATTCAGTCCACTTGGTGCTCATAGATGGATACCCCTATGTTGGGGCAGTTTTATGATAAGTGCAGTAATACAACAAAAATAAGGCAGGTCCTGCTTTTTGAGAGCGCTAGACACATAGGTGAGAGGCCTCGTAAGTATGCCCCCCTCACTCAGGTAGTGGCTGGCAGAAGGCCACTAACATAGCACTGCTGGGCCCCTCCTCTCCTCCCATTCCAGTTGCATCTTTCTAGGGTTTTTCCAACTACCTAAATAACACATGTTGTAACCAAAAACTTACTCACTACAGAAATGGAAAACAAAAATTGGAAGTCCTTCAAGACTCCATACCTCCTTCCCTCTGAGATACAATCAGTGGAAATAAAGATGAGGACACATGGATTCTTTAATTTCTCTCCATTCTTAATTTTTGTGTGTGTGTATGTGTGCATGTGTAGACAGAGTGAGAGAAATAAGACCATGCATAGAAAAATATATATACATATAAATATACAGAGACATATATTTATTTTTTCTCTGTATATTCTCCGAGTTGCTTTTATTTTTACTGTGTTACCCAGGCTGGCCTAAACTTGGTCCCCCAAGTAGCTGGAATTACAGGTACTGCCCACCACGCCGAGCTTGCAAGTTGCCCCCCTCCCTGAATCTGTATAGCTCAGACTTGATTTCCAAAGAGTATTAGAGATCAGGAATTCCTGAGACCCCCAGGTTAGGCTGAGTCTGCAGGCATGTTTTGTTGACCAAGTAATGAGATCCATGTGTACAGTCTTTTGAATTTTAACTAATTGCCAACATATTTAATGGGATGGTTTGCACCAAAATCTGGACTTTCAGCTCTAACAGTGGGCCTATCTTTCTCACTGAAGCAGTGGCCACCCTTGGAGGTGGTATGTGTTACGTCTGTCTCAGTCTCATTCCCTGTCATGTACTATGGCCTGTGTCACAGTCTTAACCACCTGTGGCTACCTGCCCGGTACAGGTGAATTCTGGAGTCCCCATCCTTTAGTACCTTTAATTAACTCAGCCTCTTTCATGGGGCGTAAAGTCTACACCGCCAAAGCGGGTGGAGAGAGGCGGGAATGAGGAAAGGACGGCTCCTTGGAGGACACACAATGGCATTTAACGAAGTAGACCCTTCACCAAGAAAGACAATGCCTACCTCTAAAGCAACAGTATTAAGAATTTGCTTATTTCTATAAGGAAATCATAAAAATAGCGCTGAGTGATAAGGCAAGTTATGATCAAGGACTCATTTGCTCCTGCTCCTGCAGCCACATTACTCAGAAACGAACAGCTCCAAAGGCCTCCAAATTCAGGTGCAAAGCCACTAACTGAAAACCAACAGCAGCAAGAGCTCCAAAATGCTTGCACTTCCTGAAGAGAAAGAGTTCCACAACATAGGCTCTGACTCACGGTACTTGGTCTCTTGGATTGGTTTACTAGATCAACAGGCAGTTTTTCATGGGCAAAGTGAGGCAGAAAAATGGTGGAAAATAAATCAACTGGCCAAATGTGGTGCTACATAACTGTAATCTCAGCTACTTAGGAGGCTGCCACAAATTCGAGGGATCCACAAATTCGAGGCCACCCTGGGCAATTTAGCAAGATCCTATCTAAAGAAAGAAAAAAGAAAAAGAAAAGAGGAAGCAAGGGGAGGGAGGAAGGAAAGAAAGGAAAAAAATGAAGGGGAGGGGAGAAAATGGGAGGGGAGGAAGAAATCAGTCAGTTTATGAAAAGGGTACTGTAAGAGCCAGGGTTCTTTGGTTACAAGCATAAGATACTAATATCAACTTAAGTCAAGAGGAATTCTTTATAAAGAATGCAGGGGGACCCCCACCCCACCCCTCAATCAATAAGAAGAGTAGACAACAAAACATGAGGAAGGAGTTAGGGCCACCATGAATTTCTGGTGGTAACTCTCTAATATTGCAGTCAAGAAAATGCCAGAAGAATAACATCTGAGATGGTCTGCTCCAGTTGAAGTCCTCAGAAGGTCCCACAGGCCAGGTTTGGATCAGGGACCCTACTGGCTAAGAGAAAGGTTGGTTAGTGTTTTCAGTCAAGGAAATTCATCGACAAGTGTGAAGAAGTATTTGAGACCACTCAAGGGGGAAACAGAATGCCCTACTTAGGGCCCTGATACACTCTATGTCTTTGCCTTGCTTGGTTTGAACAGCCAAATGTTGAACAGCATGATGGGGAAGTCCAGACACAAAGAGAATGGACATCAATAAAACCAAATCTTTGCCCTAGTCTCACCAACACAATGAAACGGTGGCATGTTTTGCAACAGAACTCTATAAAGCAGATGACTTTGTGGTTGCTTTGATCATTCATCCATGGCTCAGATGAAAAGAAAAAAACCCATGATTGTCATTCCCTTTCCCAATCTCTTCTATCTGCCTGTATTAAAGACAAGACATGGCAAGAGACAAATGTGAAGGCTCAACACAATGCAGCCAAATGGGTAGGGACAGAATGCCAAATCCCCGAGGGCTGGCGTGTCTACAGATGGAGAGCAGAGCAGGAGGCCAGATAGGCCTGCCAAGGATTTGTCTCTGCTCCTCCAGGTAAGCAGCAGCAGACATGGCAGATGAGAGGAGGCAACGTCCTCAGTCCAGGAGATCCTCTGCTCCCCATCCCAAGCTTCCTGATTCTTCCTAGGAAAGAAACCTTGAACAATAAGCAGCCATAGACTAGGATCACCATATATGGAGATCCAATATACAGAAACTGGAGTCCACCAGTCACAAATTTTACAATGAATTTCCTGCAAGCTAAGATGAACCATCCCTCATTCGAGTGCCCACTGATCCCTAACAGCCTCCCACTACACACAGACACATACTCTTTGTGGGATAAAAGTAAACGATCACTGAAGAAGGCAGTCCACTGGCCATATGGAAGAGCTCCTGATCTAGTCTAAAGAACCCAGAGACTATTTCCAGGATATGGCACTGTCCCTTGTCCCTCAGTCTGTAAGTGGTCTCCTTCACCAGTAAAATCAGAGAAGTTCATTCAAATGCAATTCTTCAGCCATTGTTTCCCTTTGCCACCTTGCACATTTCTTCAGTACCTACTGTGTACCAGGAGTGCCACAGGAATTACAGCTCTAAATGTTCCATTCAACCCTTACCTATGGGTAGATATGAAAGGTCAGTGGAGAGAAAGGTACACAGCATCCAAGTTCCTAAGGAGCTACCAAATGGTGGGGCAGGATTCACAGTCATAAAGCCAGAGTTCTTTCCGTTTCTCATCTCAACAGCAACTTGGGAAGTAGCTGGCCATGGAGAGGCAGGACCTGATTTCTCAGAAGACCTGCCCAGCGCCACACATACAGTAAGCTCTGCCCATACAGATGGAATGAACACACAGATGGCTGATCAGAACAGTAAAGGATAGATGAATGTGAGTAAATGCTGACTTTAGAAGCAGCTGAATTAAGCTATATGAACCAAGCAGCATGAATCACCACTCCTCAGATAAAGATTTGATGCTGCTCTATGGTTGTCTGTCAATAGTTCATTCAGCTATAAGGAATAGGAAAGTCATCCAATAGCAGTTTATTTTTTTTTAATTTTAATTGTTTATCTCATGGCTTCTCTTATATGAAAAACACAAAACACAAGGAGTGGTACATGTACATAACTCATCTCATTTCCTTTTTCCATCCCCTTTCCAGTCTCTCCCTCCTTTCCCATCTCTTGATCCCCTACCAATCTGAGAGAAAGATCTATCTCTCCACTTCCCCATTATTTATCTTTTATTTTGCTCTTTATTTATAATTTGGTTTCTCATACAAGAGCAATCATGCAATATTTAAGCTTGAATGTCTGACTTAGTTCACTTAACATTATGGTCTCAAGTTGAAACAGGTAGGAGTTATTTTTCTCACAAATGATATCAAGAAGCAGGCATCATTCAGAGGGCCACCTCACAGGGCTCAGTGCAGCAATGAGAAACGTCACTAGGGATCTTTCCTCATCTTCCTACTAGTCTACCAGCCTTGGTCTGGGCTTTCAACTTCAAGGTATCAGAATTGCTGCTGCATCTTCAGGCATAGCATCTGTGTTCCAGGCAGGAAGACAAGAGGAGTAAAACCTTCTTGTGTTAAGTATCTATGTGTTTGAGCAATGACTGAGGCCTTCTCTAGGAGCTCCAGCCCATGCCTTCTTCCTTGACCAGAACTAGGTCACATGGGCATTTCAATATGCGAGGGAGGCTGGCAGATCAAGGGAAAAGGGCAGGGAGAAGGGTTTGGAGCAGACACTTGAGTTATCCTATAGAGCCAGCATCACGAGTTCATTACTTAAGTCCATATCAATAATTTAAGCATATTTGAGCAAAGGGAACAGATCTTTGTGGTTTTCTTTGTTCAAGAGCCAGTATAAAACCATGCATAATTAGAGACTTGAAAGTAAAAGTTTCTGTGTCTTTGCCATGCCAATCAAATATATCATCCTTCATAATTTATTCACCCCCTGGGCCCTTGTTGGGTCAAGGATAATCTTTTCAATGAATGATATCTGGCATATAAAAGGCACTTAGAAATATTTTTTGAACTGAACTGGGTCAAGTCTGTCTAATAAAAGAGAAGAAAAGTGTTTCCTGAGTGCTGATTGCAATGAATTCAAGAGAAATAGGAGACATCATTCCTACCCAGAAGGTGCCTACAGTCAGGAGGGGTGCAGGAAAGCCTGTGTCTCTCACAGCAGTTTGTTGCTCAACAGTGCTACTAAGACAAAGGCAGGGTACAAGTAAGAGAGCAGCTGGGCAAGGCTGAGCTTCTTAAGGAGGCTGGGACTTCACCTGGGCCTCTGCATCAAATGCCTGCTGCTGCTCACATCCTGCCCAACATGACAGTCAGCCCAGCCACAAAGGTGAAATCCAGGTGGCTTTCCTGCTAACTTCTCCAGGCATGTGTGACTCCTCCCAAGTCAGAGAGGGAGAAGCAGGTCCTCCTGGGCTGGCCTACATCTCTGTTTCTAAAGAAGAAAGAGGTCAGGCATACGCCAATCATGGAGCTAACGGGAGCACAGGTCCAGGGCATGAGTAAGCAAAGGGCCAGGACATGAGCCAGCCCAGCTGGGCACTGGCTGGCCCACAGAAGAGAGAAAATGGGGCTGGTAGACAGACAGGGAGGCAAGAAAGAAGCTAGATTTGCAGATATCAAGATATCAGAGAGACCTCAGCTTATTGCATGTGACAGTAACCCATTGTGTGTTACATTTGAGAAATACTTCAGACAGTCATATGTCAGGGAAGAGCATGGCGAAGGAGATGGGTGGAGGACAGAGCAGGTTCTGCCTTCCCACTAGTCCCTTGTGGCAGAAAAATGGCATTTCCTGGAGGTGACACAAGGACCTTAGGTAGTTAGCTGCCCACCAGCCTTGGTCGTCACCTGGGGCATTTTTCATGACACAAACCAACCCCCTGGCCATGACTTACTGAACCATGTAGGCGCAAATGAAAACACAATTCCTCCCTGCTAGGAGCCTGGGCTCAAAACTCAACCCTGCACTTCATCACTGCTGCCACTGGCCTCAAAAAGGGCCACATTCCTAGCAAAGCAGAGAAGCCAGGTGTGCAAGGCAAGAGGCTGAAAGCAGCAGTGCCTGTGGAAGAGACTGCTGTGACAGCTAAGAACTCTGCCTCTGCACCCCGCGCCCTCTGAAAGCCTTCTTATTCACTGCCTTTGGGTTCCATGAGCTAAGTCACTATCTTGATGTACTAGCTTGAGTGGTTTTATTCACCTGCATCCACAAAGGAGAAAAAGGAGATTTTAACATGAGACATGAGGGGACCCTCTGCTGCCCGCTGTAATGTCCAGAAGATGAGAGGCAGCCAAGCCCAAAGTACTGTAGGATCAAATGATGGGGTGCTTGAGAGCTGCCGATCCCAAAACAATGGCAAACTTTCTCAGTACGGCACCTGGAAATGTGGATCCATCCAGCCAAAGTGATCGACCCATATCTGCTTCACTGAATGGACACTGCTATTCCTGCATATCTTGTACAAATCTACAGCACACACACGAAATATAGACTTGCTCATCCATTTCAACACTCAACTGTTAACAGAAGTCAACAGAAAACTAAAACAAAATGTACAGTCCACCAAAGTAAAAATGACAGATTAATCTTTTTTGGTGTTATGTAAAGCTCAGATCAAGTACATCATTTGTAAAGATGATCACCAATCTATTAATGCCTCCCTTAATGATTGCTAAATTGCCCCTTTAATGGATAATTAATGCACTTAATGTCTTGCACTATTATAACTACTTCTATGCAAATTTAGAATGATAATAGCTGACAAACACAATACTCCCTTTATCACAATTTAGCCATCTAATGCCCTTGCTACAAAAGACAGGTCACCTTCCATGCTTTTAATAATAATTCAGTTCAGTCTTTCTTTTAAACAAAGAAATGTGCATTAATTATACTTTGATTTCTCAAAGAGCTTTCTGTCTCTTAGGGAGTTGCTCTGAAAATGCAATGAAAGGTCATCCTGGTTTCACAAAGCAACATTTTCACAAGGAGGTTTGCAACTTGATCATTATTTGCTCCCTAATGTGGGAGCTGTAAAGGTGAATCACCATCCTATGACAAACCATGAAACACAAATTAGTAGCTAAAACCCCTTGCACATCAACTTCCAAATTATTTTACTATGTAATTGTAATTATTTTACATATTGCTTTAAAATGAATTACTTCATATTTAAGAAGTAATCCACCAAGAAGTTTTTATAAAAATGACTCACTTACAAATAAACTTTCACCAGGCAAAGAACAAATGGGTGTCCCTTCCTAGCCTCAATAGCTCTTTCCACGAGTTAACAAACCACCCTCTTTTTTAAGAAGTGTTAGCCACTCAGTCATCACTAATTTTTATAATTCTATTTGTCTCTAATATCTGTATCTGTGCACTCCCCCCCACACACACACACAAACACACACAGACTCTCTCTCTCCCTACCAATGACCTGCTGAGCATCCAGGCTGTCTTTCCACACCTATCAAAGAATAAAAGTACATCAACCTGCACACATTCTCAGCTACAGGTGTCTGTCTTCTTTTCTACTTGACTTCAGTGTTGGCTTTCTGGGCACCAGCTTCCAGACTAGCTAGGGTGAACCATTTGGGTTTCCCAGAGGGGTTCTAGAGTTCATATCCAAACATGCTGCAAAGAACCAAGAGAAGAAGGAAAGGAAGATGATTAAAAAAAAAAAATAAAGAAGAAGTTTTCTAGTGGTCCTACACAATCCCAAGGAAATGGATCAGCAGGTAATCAGGAATCCTTGAACACAATGAAATGATTTCTTGAATATCTCTGTGGTCTGGGAGCAACGATGCATTATTTGAATCCCTTGGCAGAAGGCCTTCCATAATACAGGAATATATCTTCTGATTCTCTTAGGGCTTGCATTTCCAGGAAAGCTATTCCCTACTCAATGGAGTCTTAAAAAGTCTGACTTAACAAATGTGCCAGAATGAGCCAAAGAAAGAATACAGGATAAAATACCTAAGGGGTTTTATTTTAATTAGAAAAATTAAAAAACACACATATACACATGTCCTCAAGGTTATGATCCAACAAGCATATCCATTAAGCTTTGCTTATAATGGCTAAATGCTGGGAAAATGTCTCAAAAACATCTCTCAATAATGGAACCAAAAAGAGATGCATTCACATGTAACACAGTGATTATGATGAATCATTTAAAATCACATTGAATTAAAATATTGTAGCATGTCATTTACAGTTTGGAACTATTTGTGTAAAATTTTTCATAAGCCAACAAAAAATCTTGCAAGGTACATAGGTATATCAGTGTACACTGAAAAATGCCAAGAAAAACAACTGTCAGTTAGAGATAATAACTGCTGTAGGTACAAGAATAGGTATGCATAACTTACCACAGTCCACTGGCAGAGGTATTCTAACACTTTCAGGGATGTATAGATGCCTTACTTGTATTCAAGCCCTTTTACCATCATCACTCCTTAAGTATAATTGCCTCATTTTTCTCTATATATGTTGAATATCACATCAGTGGTTTTCTAATTTTTGCCTAAGCCATCAAACATAATTTAAGAAACTCATGAGGAGGATAACACCGTTTCTAGCCACTCTGGCATTCCTCTTTCTGATCCAAGCCTTCCTCTATTATTTCCTTTCTGTTCAAAGAACTTCTTTTAGCTAATATTCAAAAGTAGATCAGATTCCAGTAGAATAAAATTCTCTTACTATTTCATAGTCTGAGACTGTCTTTATTTTTTTTTCTTCATTCCTGAAGGATGCTGTCACTTCAATATGTATCAGATTTTTTTTCCCCTACTTAAAAAATGCTGTACCACTTCCTCTGGCTTCCATGGTTTCAGAGGACAAATCTGCAGCCATTGGAGTAGGTATTTCCCTGCACATAACGTCTAATTTCTCCCTGGTTCATTGTAACATACTTTTCTTTGCCTTTAGATTCAAAAATATGATTCTGATATGTCCTTACATGAATTTCTTTGGGTTTATCCTATTAAGAATCAGCTTTTTGAATCTGTAGGTTTATAGTTTACCAAATTTAAGAAGTTTTCAACGAATATTTCTTTGACTACTTTCTCAGTCTCACTCTTTCCTGTCCTCTAGATCTCTGATGAAATGAATGTTAATTCTTTTGTTATGGTCCCACAGGTCCCTTAGGTTTGCTTGTTTTAGTTTAGTTTTCTCTCTCAATCTGCTTCTTTCTGTTTTTCAGGCTGGATGTTCACCGAGTGAGGTTTTTAGTTTGGTACTGTATTTTTCAGTTCTATAATTTGCACTTGGTTCTTTTTTATAATTTCTATTTGTTGGCAAAGATTACTAATTTTCGTTTGTAATTGCTTGTTGAAGGCTTTTTTATAGTGGCTTCTATAAAATCCTTGTTAAATAATTCCAACATCTGGCTCATTCTTGATTCGTGTTGATTGCCTTTTCTTAGTGAAGTTGTGATTTTTCTGGGTTCTTGTATGATAACTGACTTTCTTAACACACCCTAGACATTTTGGATATTATAAGGCCCTGGATGCTATTTAATGCTTCCATTTCGTAGGCATTCCCCCTGACATGGTGGAGCAGGAGAGCCAGTTGGGTCTCCAGGTTTGATTAATTCTGGGCTCTGGCAACATTCAGCAGAAGCAGAGCACTGAATCACACTGTCCTGTGCTTTCAGATGTGGTGCAAGTGCAGCTCCCCTTTCAGGCCCACTGACATCATCCCAGTGAAAGTGAGGCTCCAGTTCACATCACCTTGTTACCTTTGAGTGGGAGGATAGAGGATAAAGCCATCTCCCTGCTGGATCCTATTGCCACTGGAGGAGAGGGGCCTGGAGAGGTAGCAGACTGCTCTGTTACTGCAGAACGGAATCCCACTGACACTGGTAAGGGATGTGAGTGGGCCAAAGGCAAAGTGTCAAGGCCCTGCTGCACCACATCTTGTCAGCATCAGTGCTGCTGAGTGGGTAGGGAGCATCAATCCCACTGGGGTGGCAGAAAGTAGGATGCTGACAGCCTGTACCTGCGCTGCTCTATTTGGTTCCGTTAATCCTAGGAGAAAACGAAAGCCCAGCTCACCAACAGCATGGGAGAAGAGAAAATGCTGAATTCTAGCAATTTGCACGGCCTTGTTCCCACCTTGTCTTACTGATGCCAGACAACGTAGAGCCTCATCACACTACATGGCCCTGCTGATAGTACCCTCGCAGGGACAAGACTGCCTGCTCTCACAAAGATTAGGTCCCCACTTGGGAGCACAAGCACCACCGACTGGGAGGTCAAGTGCACCTGCTTCAGTCAGGCAGGAAATCCAAAATTAGCTCCTTGCTCAGTCCACCACCACTAAGTGGAAGAAATCAAGGCAGCACTGCTTTGTTGGCCTTCAGAGTACAGGGCAGAAGACCAGCTCTCTTTTCTGTCCTGCTGAATCCACGGGGGACCAGGAACTGGTTTTTCCATGGGTACTTGGTTGGTTAGGGTATATGGCCAAAAAGTATCCCCGCTGTCAGGTCACCCCTTGCCAGTGTATTGCCTGGGGAGTGAGGGGGAGGAGCAGACTTTCCTTACAGTCTATACCTGCTATTGGACCAGGTGGGAGGCTTCTGGAGCTCTCTGTTCATGATGTATGAGAAGTAACGAGGAAGCCTGGGGGACCCATAGCTGTGTTGTTCCTCATGTCCAAAGGTCCTTAGGCCATCTGTCTTCATCTTTCCACCATTCAAATTCTTCCTATACTCATTTGTTATGTGATGACTAGAGCTTTTGAGCAGTAAAAGGGAGATCCTGGTTATAATGGGGCTATTTTTGCTGAAACTTGAAATATCAAAAATATTCTTATGTTTCTCAAGAAGGGTAGACTCATGCTATACAACTAAAATTTGAATTTTACAAAGCCAAAAGAATATTTTGCCAAAAGATTACTAACTTCTAACAAAAATACTCGAAGATGACAACTGTATCATATCCAGAATATTCTCATTCTTTTGACATTTATTTATTGATTATCTTCACAGTTACAGGCATAAGGTAGATCCTAGAATTACAACAACTAAGAGAAGAGATGCTGTCTTTACCCTCATAGAGTTTACTAGAGAGACAGACATTAAACATGATCATACATATCCAGCAAGGCACAACTGCACTAAGCGATCTTGGTCCCAGTGAGTTAACTTGTTCTTCTTCCTCCCAGCCTCCAACATCAAGTTAAGCTTACTGGAGAGTTGTTTCATTGTTTGTTTTATAAGTGGATTCATACTCTTTTTTTGCTTTGAATCAAAACATCAGCTCTGTAACATTCTGAGCAGCATATATTTACCTACCCAAATTTAAAACTTTGCCTTTTTAAAAAAAGAATTCTACTACTTATTTTGACCAAGCAAAGGCCTGACACAGAAGATCATGATGTCAGCAAGACCCAACAATCCTGTCTTCTTTTAAATGCATGAAGATTGAGACTCAGAAGCTACAAAGCAGGCAGCATGTTAGAGAACCTTCTCATTGTGTCAACCTTCCTTCCATTCTCATCTTACATTTTAGTTTTAAAAAAGTTTAATCAAGCCAGGCGTGGTGGTGCACACCTGTAATCCCAGCACTTGGGAGGCTGAGGTAGGAGGATCTTTGTGAGTTCGAGACCAGCCTGGGCCACAAGGCCAGCCTGAACTGCACAGTGAGACCCTGTCTCAAAAAAAAAAAAAAAAGTTTAATCAAGGAACTTTTCCTAAAATCAATGCCTAAAGTGATTTAGAAAAGAAAAAACATGCATAAACAATAGGAGCAATATGCATATGCTAAAACCTCACATTGCTAACACATTTGGAATGTTTCAATAAAATTTAGCAGAATCTTTAATCAAGCCTGGATAGACAGAAAGACATCAGATGGGTCTGCTACCACTCAACACTCACAGAAAGTGACTTCAACGACTTTGTTTTCAGGGGGAAATGCACAGGGAATCAGGGGAAAAGCACATTTTTAGCATCCTTCTTTAAAGGGAATTGCAATATTTAAGAGAATGACAATGTATTCTACAATCCACTTCACTAGAGAAATGTATTTGCATTTTTTTCTTGCTCTAGTTATACTTAAGATAATAGCAGCTGAAGAAACAAAGTGTACAGAGAGAGCTGAAAAAATTCAACGTTTATTTTGAACAGAAAAGAGCTTCCTTATTTTCTGATAACAAAATAATATAATTTCATCATAAAAATGAAAAGAAACAGAAAGATCAAGAATTTGTAAATAGTTATAATTCTACCATTTTACTGGTTTATAGTCCATAGGAATGTATCTATGAACATACACATTCATAAAAATGAGACACAAGAATACTGAACATTAGGCAGTTTTTATTTTATTCTCCCTAAGAATGAAAGATAGTTTCTTCTCCACATTGATGAACACAGATAGAATCATATAGTTTATGGTTGTAATTTGTCTGATGAGCCCCTATGAATGAACATTAGATTCAAACAACTGATTTTATCAATGTGTTTTGTAAGTTCATACTTTAATAAAATTACAAGTTCATGTGTTAATATAGCTATGCAATTTAATGCGTATTTTTGGAACTCTAAATTTAAAAAAATATTAGTTATTACAATAAAAATTAGTATCAAGTAGATTTCCGTAATAGCCAACTGAATAAATGCAGCAAAACCATCTACTGATAGGGTTTTTTGTTGTTTTTTTTTTGTCATTTGTGAGATGGAGTTTTGCTATGCAGTTCAGGCTGTCCTTGGGCTCACTTTGTAGCCCAGGTTGGTCTCGAACTCTCGAAGATCCTCCTGCCTCAGCCTCCCGAGTGCTGGGATTAAAGGAGTGCGCCACCACACCCAGCTTGATAGGTTCTCCATAGGTGCAAAACTGAAAGTTTTGGTTTTACCAAAGTCAAAACCCAAGGTTACATCTGGTTTGGGAATTGACTAGTAGTTCAACCCTGGGTATATCTGAGAGATCCAAAATACTCAAACCAAATCATATCTAGGACCGACCCAGCTTCTATGTATGTTGAATTGGAAGGTATAACAGAGAAAACATGATTCTTTGGTAGAAATTCCAAATCTTAGTTCTAGAGACAAAGTTCTCAGTCACAAAAGCCAAATAATCCCCGACGATTCTCAGTAACATCTGGACAAAAAACTCTGAATGAGACCAATTATAACTATATTACTGCCGGGTGTGGTGGCTCACGCCTGTAATCCCAGCACTCGGGAGGCTGAGACTGGAGGATTGTTGTGAGTTCGAGACCAGCCTGGACTACAAAGTGAGCTCACGGCCAGCCTGAACTGCATGGCAAAACCCTGTCTCAAAAAGACAAGGGCTGGGGATCTAGCTCAGTGGCCTAAGGGCCAGCCTGGCAAGCGCAAGGTGCCACCAAAAAAAAAAAAAAAAGAAACCAAAAAACTATATTACTGACCCAACTTCAATACTTTCAACACTGTAGTACACAGGAAGAGAACATATCAATACTTTTCTGAAATAGCAATACTTCATTTTGGGAAACTGACAGAGAATAAATTGTATCAACAGAGATACATAACAATCACAAATTCAAATGTGGGATTAGCTGGGTACTGGGACATTCTGTCAGATTTTCCCACAATTTACACAGGAAGTTGTTATAGCAAGAACATAATTAGTACTAAATATGATTAATTCACACAGTGGGTAAAGTCAGGAAGTATTTTGTGTTTTCACACTGTACTGCAGCTTTTTTTCTTCCAATCTCCATTCACAGTAGTCAAGCAGACATTTACAAGGCAGATACAGTGTGCCAGATTATAATCAGGAATTTGGGCCTTTTTTTCTTGGTCACTGGGAAATCTAACCCTCCCAGTCATGTCCTTATTTTATAGATGTTAAATTTTCAATATAATGAAATCCGTAGAAGACTATTTAAAAAGTATCTCAAGTGAATGCCACACCAACATCCAAGTCCAAGGCGAAAGACAATTACTTCACATTGTAGGGGGCTTCCCACTGCTGGGTGCCAAGGACAGGCATGGGAGTTGAGTAGAGTTCAGCAAAGTGCCATTTGCTGTTCAGTTGGCCACATGTGCCAATGTGATACAGTAGAAGCCCCAGGAAGCCCAGGAATTTTTCAACTCTTACTGAAATCTCTGTGGCAGCAAAGAAGCTACGACCACTCTTACAAAGGATTTAAAGCAAAATCTTCCCTCTAATACAGAGGCCCTCACCTATCCGTACGTGCGCCAATCCCTGTGCCTATCAGGTGGTTGACACTTTGAAAACTAGGAGACTCTGAGAGAGTGAGAGAGACACAGACAGAGACACAGAGAGAACACACACACAAAGAGGAGAGAGACAGAGAGACAGAAAGAGCGCGCGCGTGCATTAGAGACACACAAAGAACTGCTTGCCATTATAATATTTACAAGAGAACTTTCCATGGGTCTCAGGCTTTTCTGAAAATTAGTTTTATGATTTTTTTTAAAGTTGATTAAAGCTAACTTTACTCCCTTTTAACATTCCTTTTTCTTTCTTTCTTTCTTTCTTTTTTTTTTAAATTTGAGGATCCCATCCCATATTAGCCATGCTCTGGGGGAAAAAAATGCAGCTCATTAGGAGTGGAAATCTATAGCAGCTGCCAGTCTTTCTGCTTTTGTTGTTGGTTGGATGAGAATTTTCAGTACAGGCAGGGAGCTGGCTTCATCACTCCACGTGGAACACCCTATCTTCCTGCGGGAGCATCCCCACTGGCTGGAGTCTCTAAGCCAGAATAGTTTGGGTTACAATAGGCATCTGATCCCTTCTCTTGTCAAAGGCAAATCCCCAATGGAAAAGACAGATTTTTTTTTCTTTCCCAAAATAAACCAAGCATAAATCTGTAAAAAGAAAATCAACTTTACTAGATGTAGAAAATTTACAGTAACTAGACAAGTTAACACAGACTAACCAAATTCATCAAGAAAATGAAGTCTGAGGAGCTTCACCAAAAATTGGAAAAAGGCAATATACACAAAGAGTGATACTGTTAAAGACAGACTTTGTCACTTCCCTTTGCTTGTTACTTGCTAGTTTAGAAAAGTAGAAAAAAATCAGAAGGAGAAATGTGGTCCCTTTCAATGAACACAAGAAGGACATTAAAAAATAAAAGGTAAAAAAGAAAAGTGCGTTGAAGCTCCAGACTTGTAATTGGCCAGACATTTTTAAAGAAATTTTTGAACTGCCGTAAATGAGCCCACGGCTGCACTGGTGTGAATCATCAGCGACATCTAGTGGATGCCAATGTCATGGTGTCTGGCTGCTGCTTAAATTCAAATCAGATCTAGGACCTCCATCTCACCCTATCTTAACATTTATTGTTTGCAGAAAAACACTAAGTAACCTTCATTTCCTTTAACTTAATAAGTCTGCCTGAGTTTAGTCTGAAGATAAGGAATATGGAAGAAACTGTTAAGTTGCTCAGTCAACCTTGCAAGGATCACGCTTAGGAAGGACTCGATAGAGCCTTAACTGTTGTAGGCACTGAGACCCCGGTTGTATAAAGCTGCACTGTTACTCAGATTGATTTAATTCTAGTGAAAGAAGAAAGGGCTGCTCAGTAAACAAACACTGAGGTAGTAATTATGTGACTATGGCCGATGCTATTTCACTCCTGTCAAGCACATTATGCTTCAGACATTTTTCAAAATGATTTGACATTTTTTCTGCGTGACATGTTTTGGGCTTGATACAGTGCAAACAGCTGGTTGCCTCCTGCTGCCTGGAAAATCCAGCAGCAGAGAAGGAACGTTAAGGGTTCTTTGCTACACGATCTCTCCAAAACCTGCAAAAGAAGCTCCTTGCTGCCACACTGCCGTCAGGAGACAGGAGGCTGTAAAGGAGAAAAGTAAGAGCTCTTTCTACAGACATGAAAGTGTGAGATCCTGATTCTCTGTCCCCTGACCCACATCCTAGCTATCTGACCTTGGAGTTATTATTAACCTGTTAACCTCCACTGTGGAGTGCAAAGGCACCACCCAGCTCTCAGGGTTGTTGTGATCTGTTAAATAACCAGCCTAGCACCTGAGGTCAGAAAGCTGGACTCCTATCCCGACTACAAGCTCCAGGCTGACCAAAAGCATGACCTCAGGCGTTTACGGTGACAAATGCAGTAGCCAGATTCTGCAAATAAAAAGACAGGATGCAATTAAATTTAAATTTCTAATTTAACTGGACATTTTATGTCCAGCAATTCTACCATGTGAGTAGTCCTGGCTTACAACGGCTGTCCAAGAGTAATTATCAATCGCTTCTCTCTCATTTGAGAAGGTATCATTTTGAAGATAAATAATGTTGCATCCCTAACTGGGAGCCCACACCAAGCACAATGCCAAGCAAGTATGAAGCCCTCCAGGGTCCATTTTAAACCACCAAATGAACAGCTATTTTCTGGCTGAGGAACTCAAGGAGAAGCACATGTGTCTAAGATGTTTACTAATTTAAAAACTGCTCTGTTAACATACTTTAAAAATGCTGTTTTATAAAAAATATTTTATTAGTCAATAGATGTGCATTTATAATTTACTTCAGAAGTTTTCTAGCACTCCACAACACCATGTGATCAGACAGAATATATTTTCAGTTCCTCCCGAGCGAGCATAGCACACATTTAAATAAACGGTCTCTATTGTGACTCTGATAAGATGTAGTAGGGAACACAGAACAAAAAGAGGAAGAAAAGGCAAACAAGAGAAAGAGGGAGAGAGGGAGAGAGGGGGAGAGAGGCACGAAGGCAGGAGAAGAGAAAGAAAACACTCGAAAGCAGACATAGTACCGGACACAAGCCAAGGAGGTCTTCAAATCTAGAAAGGGTTCTCTGATTCAACAAAATGCAAAGAAGTCAAAGGATAAAGTTTTGCAATCAGGCATCACTGCCAGCTGTGGTTACAAATTATTTTGTAGAACGGAAAAAAATTCAAAGAATGCATTTTTACACAAAGAGAGCAATTAAGAATTCAGATTTGACAGCTGAAAAATTCAGTTGTTCCTTGAGAAAAGACACAACATCTCTCCTGTATTGTGGCACGTATATTTCACTTCTCAACTGATTTCACTCCTGCACACTAAATGGGGCTGGTACTTATGATGGGTTAATGACAGAGCCAGTCAGGAATGCTGAAACACTATCATTAGTATCACCTGGGAAGAGCGGCTCGGCTGGAAAGTGTATCATAATTAACGTCATGTAAGAAATTATTTTCAATATTCAAGATATCGAAAGGAAGAACTGGTGGTACATTTAATGTGAGAAACAAAAGCATTATGTAACTGATCCCAAAACATCCCAACCCATTAAAAGGAGTGAAAAGCAAATATTGTGACAGATCCATAAAGTGCGGTTATAACAAAGATGTGAAGATGAAGAACGCCAAAATAATTTGAAGCTATAAAAACTACTGCTACGTTAGGGCATTCTTTAAAAAAAAATACATTTTAAAGAAGAGTTTGGTGCGTGAAATAAACTTTGCAAACATCTTATAACTTTGGATTATAAATAAAAGTATATATATTCCAGCTCTTTCCAATTAGCAAATCTAGAACACAGAGATGCCCCTCACCTCTAACAATAAGCCAGAGATCAACATCTGTATGAACAATTAGGCAGGGTGCACACCTGGGAGTTTGACCCAGAGGAAATGATTCAGCCTTCATCAGCTTCCAACACACACTACTGGTGCTCATGTCTCCTAGGCTAGAAATTTGCTGGTCTTAACTGCTCTGATGAATTCTGGGCTACCAAACAGCCCATCTGTCCACCTCCCATCTAGGTTTGTGGAAAGGAGGCAAGCTCCCCACTGAAGTGGGTCCCTCGCAGGCTTTTTTCTGTTAGTTAACAAGCTGACCTGCTCAAATCAAGCGCAAGAACAGGCAGCTACCAGTGACCCCTGCAGGACCTGGTGCTATAAAACTTTGCAGTTCAGGGCTTCTTCATTGAGAGAACAGGAATACTCCCCTAAGTGAAGACAAAGGAGAGGTAAGTTCTTTAATTTGTCCATATTTCAGAGAAAACCCCAACCTCACCCTGATTTGGCCCCTCCCTGTATCCTAGGAGCTTTTCAGATGAGCTCAAGCTGGAGTAGGTGAAGCGATGGCAAGATACTGTGGAAAATTCCACAAAAGGAGAAGACTAGCAGAGTGAAAAATGTTCAAACACTTTTGAGGCTGGCGCCTTAAATGTCTTGCTCATTTAATCCTTAACCTGTGGATCAGAGGAGTTAAGTAATTTGCCTAAGAACTTGCCCAGCTGTTAAATGGCCACCTGGGCTTTG
>RJWT010010120.1:0-24503 GCA_004365215.1 Cuniculus paca | reverse complement strand
AGAGATGATAAATGTAATGAAAGAAATGCTAAGCACATCTAAAGAAGATATAGTTGGAAAAATAGAGGAACACTGCAAAAGGATACAAACCTTGAATGAAGAATACAAGAAAGAATTAGAATGCATGAAACAGATTCAAAGAGATATCCAGGAAATCAAGAATGCCATTGAAAGCTGGCAAAGCCACCTCAATGAATGTAAAAATAGATTTTCAGGCCTCAAAGACACTAGCTGATTGCAGCTAGTGAGCGAAAAGGAAAAATCTTTTAAAAATAACAAGGAATCAGGAAATAGCAATTCAGCAGTTGCAAAATGACACAAAGAAAAACACTATAAGACTAATAGGTATAAAGGAAAAAGAAGGAGAAAACACAAATGATATAAAATCACTATTTAAAGAAGTCATAGCTCAAAATTTCCCAAACATGGGAAAGGAAACTGACATACAGATAAGTGAAGCATATAGAACTCCAAATAGCCACAACCAAAATAAATCAACACCCAGACATATAATTATCAGTATCCCAGAAATTCAATATAAGAACAGAATTTTAAAAGCTGTGAGAGAAAAGAAGCAAATCACCAATAAAGGAAAGCCCATCAGAATCACAGTAAACTTCTCAACACAAACAATGAAGTCAAGAACAGCATGGAGTGAAGTATTTCAAGTCTTAAGGGAAAACAACTTCCAACCCAGACTGATGTACCCTGCAAAACTCTACTTCAAAACTGATGGAGAAATGAGATACTTCCATGACAAAGAGCAGCTGAAGAACTTCATGACCACCAAACCAACCCTGCAAAGAATACTGAAAGATACTCTAGATAGATTTGAAAATAGCTACAACATCAAAAACATCAACGGAAGAACACCAAGCAGGGCAAACAAGCAGAGGGAAAAGGTAAAGAAATCATCACAGAAAGATAACATGACTAAAACAAGCCAGTATAAATCAGTTAGAACCATTAATGTAAATGGCCTCAATATACCAATCAAAAGGAACAGACTGGCAGAATGGATCAAGAACCAACATCCAACCATATGCTGTCTACAAGAAACCCATCTAACCCAAAAGGAAATTCATAGACTGAAAGTCAAAGTATGGAAAACAATACTCCATGCAACAGGAACCCAGAAAAAAACAGGGGGAGGTATTCTGTTCGCAGATGATGTGAACTTCAAACAAATAATGGTCAAAATAGAGAAAGAAGGTCACTACATACTGGTTAGGGGAAAACTCCAAGAGGAAGAAATAACAATCTTATATATGCTCCAAATATGGGAGCACCAAACTATATAAAACAAATATTTGAAAAATCAAATAAGCAATAACACAATCATAACAGGAGACCTTAACACACCCTTGACTCAAAGAGACAGATCAACTAGACAGAAAATCAGCAAAGAAATAAAAGAACTGAATCAAACCTATGAACAAACGGACCTGATAGATGTCTACAGAGTTTTTCACCCAACACCATCAGAGTATACATTCTTCTCAGCTTCACATGCTACATTCTCTAGAATAAACCATATATTCACCCACAGAACATGCTTAAATAAATGCAAAGGAATTGAAATTATTCCATGCATACTATCTGATCATGGTGACATCAAAATGGAATTTAATGACAAAAGAAACTGCAAAAACTCCACAAACACATGGAAATTAAATAGCACACTCCTGAACAATCAGTGGGTCACAGAGGAAATTAAAGAAGAAATTTAACAATATCTACAAGCAAATGAAAATACAAATACAACTTAGTGGAATCTGTGGGATTCAATGAAAGCAGTCCTCACAGGGAAATTTATTGCAGTGAATTCCCACATCTGGAAAATGGAACAAACACAAATAAACAATCTGATTGCATACCTGAAACACCTAGAAAAAGAACAAGGCCCACCTAAAGCCAAAAGAAGGGAGGAAATTGTAAAGACCACAGCAGAAACTAATGCAATTGAGGCAAAGAAAACAATACAAAGAATCAATGAATCAAAGAGCTGGTTCTTTGAAAGAATAAATGAAATTGCTAAGCTGCTAGCCAAACTTATTTAAAAAAGGAAACAGAAAACTCAAATCCATACATTAAGCAATGAAAAAGGTGAAATCATTACAGACCCTGTGGAAACACAGAAGATCATCAATACCTATTTTGAAAATCTTTATTCTCATAGGTTCCATAACACCGAAGAAATGGACAGATTTCTAGAAATATATGAATTACCAAAGCTGGATGAAGAAGACGTAAAACTACTGAATAATCCAATTTCAGTTAATGAAATCAAACATGTAATTAGAACCATACCAACCAAGAAAAGGCCAGGTCCTGATGGATTCGCAGCTAAATTCTACAAGAAATTCAAGGAAGACTTAATGCCAACACTCCTCAAACTCCTAAATGAAATTGAAAGGGAGGGAAGTCTCCCTAAATCATTCCTGGAAGCAAGTATTGCCCTAATTCCAAAACCAGAGAAAGACCCAACCAAAAAAGAGAACTACAGGCCAATCTCTCTAATGAACATGGACGCAAAAATCCTCAATAAAATACTGCCAAACAGAATCCAGCAAGTCATCAAGAAGATTATACACCATCACCAAGTGGGACTCATCCCAGGAATGCAAGGGTGGTTCAACATATGCAAATCAATAAATGTAATACACCATATCAATAGAGCCAAAGATAAGAACCACATGGTCATTTCAATAGATGCAGAAAAAGCTTTTGATAAAGTCCAACACTCATTCATGATAAGAACCCTACAGAAAATTGGAATAGATGGCCTTTACCACAATCTGATAAAAGCCATCTATGACAAACCAACAGCCAGTATCACATTAAATGGTCAAAATCTGAAAGCTTTCACTCTAAAATTGGGAACAACACAAGGATGTCAATTATCACCACTCCTATTCAATATAGTGCTGGAAACATTAGCCAGAGCAATTAGACAAGAGACAGAAATAAAAGGAATAAGAATAGAAAAGGAAGAAGTTAAGTTATCACTATTTGCAGATGACATGATATCTACATAGAAGACCCACAAACTCAATAGAAAGACTTCTGGATGTCATAACCAAATTCAGTAATGTAGCTGGATACAAAGTCAATACTCAGAAATCAGTCGCATTCCTGTACACAAACAACAAACTCACTGAGAGAGAAATCAGAGAAACCACAACCTTTAAAATAGCATCCAAAAAAATGAAATACTTAGGAATCTACCTAAGGAAGCAAAAGATCTATTCAAAGAAAATTTCAGTACTCTGAAAAAAGAAATCAAAGAGGATCTTAGCAAATGGAAAGACATTCCATGCTCATGGATAGGAAGAATAAACATTGTGAAAAATGACCATTCTCCCAAAATTATTATACAGATTTAATGCAATTCCCATCCAAGTACTTTTAGCATACCTCACAGATCTAGAGAAATCATTCTTAAAATTCACCTGGAACCAGCGAAGACCTAGAATAGCAAAGGCACTTCTGGGCAGCAAGGGCAGGACAGGAGGCATCACAATCCCAGACTTGAAATTATACTACAAAGCTACTGTAATCAAATCAGCATGGTACTGGAATCAAAACAGACCTGAGGATCAATGGAATAGATTAAAAGATACAATGCCAAGTACAAATACACTCAGCCACCTTATCTTTGACAAAGGGGCCAAACATGTTCACTGAAAGAAAGATAGCCTGTTTAATTAATGATGCTGGAAAAACATGCTTTCCATATGTCAAAAACTAAAATTAGACCCAAGCCTATCACCATACACTAAACTAAAGTCAAAATGGATCAAAGATCTAAGTATTAAAACAATAACACTAAATCTGCTGGAAAACAAAGTAGATAGAAATCTTGAAAACATAGTCGTAGGTAGAGAATTCATGAACAAAAGTCAAACTGCACAGGAAACACTTCCCAGAATCAACAACTGGGATCTTGTCTGGTTAAAAAGCTTTTGCATGTCAAAAAAAATCTCCAACAGAGTGAAAAGAAAACCCACAATCTGGGAAAAAATTTTAGCCAACTGCCCTTCAGACAAAGGTTGTCTATCTAGAACATCTAAAGAATTAAAAAATATCAGGCCCTCGAAATTCAAAGACCCAATCCAGAAATGGGCATCTGAGATGAAAACACACTTCTCAGCTGAACAAATATGAATTGCAAATAAATACATGAAAAAATGTCCAGCATCATTGGTCATTAGAGAAATGCAAATTAAAACAACTCTGAGATTTCGTCTCACTCCAGCAATAATGGCCAGGATCAAGAAAACAACCAACGATAAATGCTGGAGAGGCTGTAGGGAAAAGGAGCCCTTCTCCACTGTTGGTGGGAGTGCAGACTGGTGCAACCACTGTGGAGGTCAGTCTGGAGGTTTCTCAAAAAGCTAGGATTGGAAGCCCCATTTGACCCAGCTATTCCGCTTCTGGGCATACTCCCAGAAGAAGTGAAATCATCATACCACAGTGATATATGTGCACCCATGTTTATAGCAGCACAATTTGTAATAGCCAAATCTTGGAAACAACCCAAATGCCCATCAATTGAGGAATGGATAAAGAAGATGTGGTACTTTTATACAATCGAGTACTATTCAGCTATAAAGAACAATCACATTGAAGATTTTATAGGTAAATGGATTCAACTTGAGACCGTACTCATAACTGAAATAAACCGAACACATATGTGTAAACACTGCATCATCTCCCTAGTGTAAGAAACTGAAAGACTCAATAAGATACAAAATTCCTGATAAACATGGAGAAAATGTTCTGATGTCCCATGGTGCTTTTATTCTTTGATTTGATTGGTTTAAGTCCCTTTCCTACTATTTGACTGCAATATGTGAGAAGATAGGAATGGCTCTTCTGAAAAATGGGATATTACAGTAGTCATTGCTGGTTTCTTGTCCAACTTTAAGGCCTGTAATGCTCTTTTGTTTTATCTGGTTTTATATTACTTTGTTTTGTTTGAGTTTAATGTCTGTAAATGTATGAACAACCATTTTGAAGAAAGCAAGAGACATTAGGGTAACATTGTTAATCTCCTGTTGTTATGTTTTGAAAACCTGTATTGCTTGCAGTGTTCTGTTTTGAAATGCTATATTATGTTTCACTCTATTTTTTTTGGCTTTGTTTTGTTTTGTTTTGTTTTGTTTAATTCTCTTTAAAATAAACAAACAAAAAATGAAAAAAAAGGAAGTATATCTTCAGTTACGTTCCAGTAGTTTTGCCAGCTTTCAATCGAGTTTTTACTTTCCTGAATATCTCTTTGAATCTGTTTCATGCATTCTAATTCTCTCTTATGTTGTTCATTCATGGTTTCCCTCATTTTCCTATACTTCTCTATTTTTTTAATCTGTGTCTTCTTTTTTTATTTGAAAAGAATACAACAAAACAAAACAGAGTAAAATCAATCAAAACAAGGCAATGAACATGATACATGACTTTTAAACAGGGTAAAAAGCAATCAATAAGGCTACCATAATGCCTCTTGCTATCTACAGTATAACTGCCCATATCATCAAGAATAAGTAAAATGAAACAAAATACAACAAACTAAAACAGTAGAAACAAAACAAAACAAACAAAGCAAAACAATGTAAGCAATATAGAATTTCAAGATATTAGCAAAACAGCATTGGCTACCATAATATTTGTTATCTTCAGAATAGTTGCCTACACCTTCAGACATATTACAATCAAACAACACAGAATAGAATAAAATCAATCAAAACAAACAATGAAAGCCATGCAGGGTTTTTAAACAAAATAATTGGACATCCTCAATAGCTGCAATTACAGATTTTGTTATCTTTAAAATAGCTGTCCATGCCATCAAGTATAATAAAATCAAACAAATCAGAATAAAATGAAACTAATCAGAACAATGAATACAATCTGAATTTCAAATCATGATAATAGATTAATAGTGGTCATTTCCTTCCCTTTTTAGATAATTCCGCCCCTTTGACTTTCCCAATATGTATTGTGCATTTTGGATCCCACTAACACCTTTAGTTTGTTATGCTATGGAGACAACACAAAATTCACCCTTGTGACTCTGATCCATTACATCCATGAGCACTATTACCAGTTGCCTCTATCTACCTACAAGAACCTTGAGGTTATCTTCCTTTATAGCTGAGTAGGTTTCCACCCCATGAAATACCATGTCTTTCTTATCCATTCTGCAATTGATGGGCAGGCTACCCCTATTTTTTTTTCTGGCTCCCTGTCACATAGGGCATTCTTCTCTCTCCTTTGACTTTCAGACTATGAATTTTCTTTCTAGCTAAATGTGTTTCTTGCATAGAGCATATTGATGGATCCTGTCTCCTGATCCACTATGCCTGTATTTCTTTGTATTGGTGCCTTGAGGCCCTCTGGCACTGCATTGTCTCTGCCATGCTATTTTCATGCCATTGGCTCCCTATTTTTCCTCTCCATTCAATCGACTGGCCCCACTTGATGGTTCTCCCTCTGTTGTCATTCCTGAGACCATGGTCCTTTTTCGCTCTCTAAAATGTCCTTTAGTAATCTTTGTAGGGTTGGTTTGGTGGCCATGAATTCCTTGAGTTGTTCTTTGTCATGGAAGTATCTTGTTTCTGCATCCATTTTGAAAGAAAGTTTTGTAGGATACATCAGTCTGGGTTGGAAGTTGTTTTCTTTCAGGAGTTGCAACACTTCACTCCAGCCTCTTCTTGACTTGATGGTTTATGTTGAGAAGTCTGCTGTGATTCTGATGGGTTTTCCTTTATACGTGATCTGTTTGTTTTCTCTAACAGCTTTTAATATTCTGTTCTTGAGCTGAATTTCTGGGATCTTGATTATTATATGTCTGGGTGTAGATTTGTTTTGGCTATGGCTAGCTAGAGTTCTGTATGCCTCACTTATTTGAATGTCATATTCTTTTCTTATGCTTGGGAAGTTTTCGTGAATTATATCTGTAAATAAGGTCCTGATGTCATTTGCCTTGACACTTGCTTCTTCACTCACATTTTTAATTCTTAAATTATGCATCTTTGAGTTGTCCACCAGCTGTTGAATTCTTTCTTCCTGAGACCTTGTTATTTTTAAGAGCTCTTTCCTTTCACGATCATAGGCTGCAAACCTGTCTTCAAGCTTTGAAAGTCTGTTTTTAGTTTCCTTCATGTGAAATTGCCAGCTTTCAAATGAATTTTTAATTTTCTGGATATCTATTTGAATCTCTTTCATACATTCAAAATCTATCTTATGCTGTTCATTCATAGTTTCCCTCATTTTCCTATGCTCCTCTATTTTTTTTAATCTGCATCTTCTTTAGAGATGCTTAGTATTTCTTTTATTTTGGTTTTCATTTCTTCTTTTACCTGGGATACAATTTCTGTTCTAATTTCTCTTATAGCTTCCTGAAGTTGTTGCTTCACTTCAGTTGACATCACTTCAGTCATTTCAGGTGTGCAATTCTTGATCTCCATGTTTTCCTCTTGTGGAATTGCACTGCTTGGGTTTGATGCCAGAGATTGCCCTCTCCCTCTTTGTCTTGGCATATTCCTGATTTCTTCCACACATCTGAGTAGTGTGGTCCCAGGCACCCCAGTACTGGCCACAACTGCTCCAAAGCTAGACTGTCTTTTCTGGCCAGTGCTGGTTACGTACATCCAATGCTAGGCGCCTATTTCTCTGCACTGAGCTGGGCACCAAGCCACCTGGGGTTTGCATGGGAGCAGACCTAGTCAGGCCCTGCGAATCTAAGCTGTTTAGGAACCTATGCAATATTGCCTGAAAGGTGCACAGGAACTGATCTCGGTCCAATCAGCTTCCCTGGGTCCACCCACAACCTGGAGCTCCAGAATGACTGGTTTTACTGGCCTTGGTCCAAGCAACTTCTGCGGGTCTGCCCACAACCTGGTGCTGGCACCAGAAGTCATTAGCAGTCTTGGCCCCAGGCATAACCTGCCTGAATCCAAGATGGAGCCTGGCTGATCACTCTCTCCTGTGTGGCGGGGGGGTGGAATTCCAAGTACTCACCAGCAGCCAGCATAGATTTCCATGTCTGCCTCTCCTTCACCCACGTGCCTCTTCGCAGAGACCTCTGGGGTTGACCGCAGCTGCGACCATGACCACAACTGCAATCGTGCGTCTCCAGGCTCAGCAGCTCTTCTGGCAGGGTTAATCTGGCTCCAGGCTAAGGCGCTGCCAGCCACCACCTTCTTCTTCATTTAAATTCCTTTTATTCTCTTTGTGGGCTTTGATTCATATTTAAATTCTTCCTGGGTCCAGGGGACCCAGTTCCTTCCTTCTTGTCCTTTCCATGATGTTGTATTCCAGCATCTGAACTGTTTCTCTCAGAGAGACTATTTACTCTGCTGTTTACTGTTCCGCCATCTTTAGCTCCTCCCTATCTGTGTCTTCTTTACAAATGCTTAGTAATTCTTTTATTATGGTTTTCATTTATTCTTTTACCTGGGATAGAATTTCTGTTCTAATTTATCTAATAGCTTCATGAAGTTCTTTCTTCATTTCAGTTGACAACACTTCAGACACTTCAGGTGTGTGACTCCTGATCTTCTCCATGTTTACTTCTCCTGGACTTGCACTGCTTGGGTTGGATGCCAGAGATTGCCCTGTCCCACTTCATCTTAGCATATTCCTGATTTCTTCCACACATGTGGGTTGTATGGTCCCAGGCACCTCTGGCACTGACCGCAGGTGCCCGTGCCTCTGCACTGAGCTGGGTACCAGCCCCCAGTGGCCCTTGGAATTTTCACGGGAGTGGAACTGACCAGGGCCTGCAGATCTAAGCTGGTTAGGAACCTATGCGATGTTGTCTGGAAGGCACAGGGGAGTGGAACTTGGTCAAGGTGGTGGAAATTTTAAGAGGTGGAAAGAAGTTAGGTCAATGGGGGAGTGGATGTCAGTTCTGTCTGTCTGCCTGTGCTTGTCTCTCTTTCTCTCTCTCTCTCTGTGTCTCTCTCTCTCCTTTCTTGTCATATGATGGTAAGCCTTACCACAGGCCCAAAAGTAATGTAGCCAATCAATCATAGATCAAAACTATGAGACAAAAATTATTCCTTATAAGTTGATTTTCTGACATATTTTTCAATATTGACAAAAAGTCTTTCACATTGTTTACTAAGCCATCGGTATTTAACTCCCATTGGGTTCCCTGAAGAAAATTTCTTTAGCTCGATTTCCAGGGGACTCACCTGAAGTAAAGTGGAAAATGAAATTCAATATTTTACAGTTTAAAGCAAAAGGGTGTAGATATAAATGTGTGCATATATATATGATAATTGTACCACTAATTATATTAGTTCTTGGAACAAAAATGTTAACATTCATAGGATTAGATCAGTTTTGTAAGTCTGTATCTGGTAATCTGAGTGACTCTTGAAGAAAACTGTATAAAATAACAACCTTTGGTATGTTCCTACCACCTTGTTCTGAAAGCCCATATTGTTATTGTGTTGGACTCTCTGTTATTATTATTTATTTGTCCTTTTTTTTCTTGTTTTTCTTGTGTTTTGTTATTCCACCTAACACAGAAAGGACAGATGTGCATGTATAGGCTGATACATGCCTAGAACTACTCCTAAAGAGTTTACAAGAACTGATTTTATTAAAGGTGATGGTATGAACAACTACTATAAAGAAAATGAGACATTATGGTAGCCATTGCTGATTTACTATCATCATGTTTTGAAATACAATGATGTTTTTATTCTTTGATTTGATTGGTTTTAGTCAATTCTCTATTATTTGATTGCAATATATGAGAAAGTATGGACAGCTATCTTGAAGAAAACAAGAGACATTATGGTAGCCACTGGTGATTTCTTACTGTCTGGTCTGAAAGCCTGTAGTGCTTCATTCTTTTGTTTTCATTGGTGTTATACTATTCATTTTTGTTTGAATTTATTGTGTGTGAAGGTATGAACAACTATTTTGAAGAAAACAAGAGACACTATGGTAGCCATTGTTGATTTCCTGTTGTCTAGTTTTGAAGTCCTATATTGCTTGCATTGTTCTGTTCTGATCTGCTTTGTTTTCTTGTGCTCTGCTTTGTTTTGTTCTGTTTTATTCTCTTTAAAATAAATAAATAAATAAACAAAGGAGTGTCCCTACCAGTGTACCAGGTCCACACGGAACTGGCACAGGGAATGACTTGGTGGACTGGTAATGAAGTGTCTGGATCTCTGAAGTGTCTGGATCTAGAGTGTGAAATGCTGAAACTGATTCATGGCACAATGCTAGGATTAAGGGCACTGGGATTAAGAATATGAGTACTACCTGCCCTGACTAGCCTGGATAAGATAAAAGGGGCAAAAGACCACTGTTAAAGTCCCTTGTTGTTTTTACTGCCTTTTACCTGCCATGAACTGTTGCCTCTTTGCCATGTGCCATCCTGCATTGGAACCAGCCGGCTATGGACTGAAACATCTATGAACTGTAAACCAAGTAAACCTTTCCTCATTTAACTTTGGTGTTGAGTATTTTGTCTCAGCAATGAGAAAAATAACTAAGACAGAGTAAGTAAGAATTTTGCCAATTCTCTATAGTCTCTATTTTTCCTTGAACTTGGCTGCATGCCTTTTTGATTTAGCTTGTTATCTCTTTGTTCTTCTCCCCTCATACTCCTTACTTCCTATTTTGGTAACCCCTCCAGTACCTCTTCTGGAAACAGGACATTCTAGTTTACTTGGGTTGAGTGTTAACACAAAGTACTCGGATAGCATCTGCACATAGATCCCTTCCAAAGAAACTTTCACTTTTTCAGTTGGCCTTCTACACGAGTCCAACTATCCCAAGAGATGGCCTTTGCTAGTGTTTCACAGTCATGCTAAATATTCTGTCAGTACATAAAACATAACTGACTACTCTCTGCCCATGAAAACCACAGTATATAGACAATATCAAAAGAACAATAAAAGCAACTAAAAATGATCTACTTTATATTGTCATCATACACCAGAAATTCTGCACAATGATAGGCACAGGACAGGGTTGGAAGACTATCTGCCACTCTCAACTATGGGAAACCCTCTTTATGGATCTGGTATTAGTCACCTTTCTGATCCTGGGACAAAATACCACACACATACCACTTACAGGAGGGGAAATTTATTTTGACTTATGGTTTTAGTTTATGGTTGGCTGGCTCTTGGACAGAAATATCATGGTGAATGGCATGATAGAAGAAAACTGCTTACCTCATGGCAGCCAGAAAGTAGATAAAGCAGGAGGAAAGGGCTAGAAACAGGCTACACCCTTTCAGATTATGCCCCCACTGACCTACTTCTTCCAACCAGGCCCACCTCCTAACAGCACATTCAGCCATGAGCTCATCAATGGGTCAATCCACTGATGAGTATAGAGTTCAAATGACCCAATCACCATCCAAAAGCCCTATCTCTGAACACATGAGACTTTTGATGGTCATTTTTTATCAAAACCATAATAGGTGCTGAAATTGTCTATTGATCTCTGCAAGAGAAAAGTATTTTCTTTGATGATATCCTAAAAGCTCCTTTCTGGTATCCAGCTATGAACATGACCCTTAGGCCTTCATTTGACCTACTTGGAGGTAACTACACTTTTGATTTGGGGGCTTTTTATCCTCTGTTCAGGTATATTTTTCTCTATCCTGTTATCTTTTGAAAACTAACCTTCAAACTACCTCAAGATACAGAGAAGTAGCTTTCTAGCTTTTTGTTTCAAATGAGTAGTTTCAAATAGTTTTACCATGGGTCAGTGATTTCACAACTACATTTTGCATTAAGATAATTTATATGTTTGGTCCTCCGACGTGAGAGTGATAAAAAGAGAGAAAAAACAGAAAGGAATAAAGAGGCCTTTACTGCGGGCACAGGAGGGCTGCCAAAGAGACATAAGCATCTCTGGAGGAACAAAGAAAAAAAACGAGGGCTTTATTTTGAATTGACAGGCTAGGAGTTAAAGGAGTGGGTGGAATGACATATTGACAGCTGATTGGAGGAGCGTTGGCGTGCACAAGAGAAGTGGGAGGTTTAACTTTCGGGATCGCGAGAAGAATGCAGGTGGTAGGGCTGAAGGGAGGCGCTGTCCAGCGCCATGTTAACTCACACATGGGAAAAACCCGCCATTACGTACAAGTTCCAACTCCCCATGGTGAATGTAATCATTATGTGCTATAAATTGTACTAATAAAAAATAAAATTTCAAAAAGTACATTTGTGAGTTTGCCAACTTGCTCCTAGAGACCAGCTCTTTACAATATTACTCTTGCCCACTCCCAGCTGTTAAATTATACTTGACAAACAAAAATATACATATTTAAGTGTAAAATGTGATTTTTGATAAATGTATAGTGAAATCACAATAGTTAACATCTCCTTTTTTGTTGTCTACATTAAGAACACTTAAAATCAGCTCCCTTAGCAAATTTACAAGTATATGATGCAGTATTATTAACTAGCTGCCTGTGCTGTGGTTTGGACAAGTATCCCCCAAAGGCTTGATCCTCAAATGACAGTTTGGGGCAATGGGAGGAACTTCAAGAGGTGGGACTTAGTGGAATGTCCTTAGATCACTGGGGTTGTGCCCTGAATGAGGACTGTGAGATCCTAGCCTCCCATCTTCCCCCTTTCTCTGCTCTGGTTCGAGGATATGACTATTTGCTCCTACATGGGTTCCCACCTTAATGTACCACTCTCACCACAGACCAAACCAATGTGTTGTCAGGTAGTTTCTTCTAAAAGCAGCTCGCCAATTAAATGTTACTGGGTTTTGAGTTGCTCACCCCGCCTTCTGAAGTTGAATTCCAGGCTCTTCTAATCTTGTATAAAGAATTGAATGAAACAAGCAAAAAGCAGTGTCAAAGTTTACTCAAAAAAGTAAAAGTGAAGACTGAGAAAAATTGGCTCTGAAGAGCATGCCTGGGCCAACTAAAACAAAAAAAAGCAAGATAAAAGTACATCGTGGAGTAAACAGGGCAGGTTAACATGAGGAATACCATGGTAGCAAGCTCTTCTTGGCATCTGTGCCCTTATATACTGTCCAAATATCAAGGAAACACATGAAAATGTCTAGAGAGGGTCCTGAGAAGAAGCCTGAGAGGTCCTGAGAGGTGGTGCTGTGATCCCACACCTCAGACGGACATCAGGTCTAGGTCATCCTATTGAAAACCTTCTCAAGTTCTCACAAGAAGTCCACATGAAGGCCTTTGGGAACTGTTCTGCATATGTGTTCTGAAATCTTGTATTAACAGGACATGCCTATTTCCTCAGTCAGTTTTGCCACACCCTAATCTCCTATCTCAAGTGGGGCCACCCAATCTTGAGTTGAACCTTGAAAACTATATGCTAACTTTTTCCTTTTATAAAGTTAGTTATCTCAGGTATTTCATTGTAGTAACACAAGACTAATGTATCTCACTGTATGTTAGATTCCTAAAATTTATTCATCCTGCATAATGCAACCTTCTGTCCTTTCGTCTATCCTATTCTGTTTTCTTCTATCCTTTAGTCCCTGGCAACCATCAAGGGCTCTGCTTTCATAAGTTTGTTTTTTCAGATTTCATGTGTAAGTGTAGCAATGTAGTATTTGTGTTTTGAGTTTGGGTATTTTTGCTTGTTTTTGGTTTGGTTTGGTTTTGGGCTTGGCTTATTTCACTTAGCATAATGTCCTCTGAGTTCATCCATGTCATAAAAGTACATTAACTCAGAATTTTCAAATATTAGCAATTCATATATCACTTGAACAAGTTTTCTTTTCCTAATTACAACTTAGATAATTATACACTTAATAACTATCAAAATCATGGCACATTCTGTCAGTAATGCATATATGAAATATTAAGAAAATCAACTTTAAACAGAGGTATAAATAATAGACATCTTTTCCCCTAGGAAAAGAAAGGCACTTCTCTTACAGTATAATAACATTTTGTATATAAATCATTTTTCTAAGATAAAACTATCATATAAGAGAATTAATTTTGTTATTAATGTACACTTGATATAGAATTCATTAATCCATTTGTGACAGATGATGAAGTTAGTGAATTAAGGAATATAATATAAAGAAAAAGAAGCTAGTATTGGCACAGGGACATTCTGACTTTTCTCTTTCTTCAGTAGAAAATTTCTAGGAAATTCAAATCTTTGAAGTGCCTATCACATTAAATGATTAACCAAATTATCTGCATAATTTAAGCAATGTTTTTAAACAGATACTTTCATTTTGCTGCTATGATTTTAAGTAAATTCCCTACATGGCAAAGAAAAAGTTGAATAATCCATGAAAGAATCACTATTACATAGAGAATGATTAAAGAGACTGCATCCATTATAATATCATTTATTACCAAGTTTATTCATGTTTTAGGCTTTCAAAATGACTGTATCATGATCTTTAAAAGCTATAAATACACATCTGTCATCTGTTTTTATCATTTTTAAATATGTAACCTTTAAGTCGTATGAATGACGTGGGAAAGTATCAGGCAACAGTACCTTTCAATAACTATTGCAAACAGTAGGAAATTGAGTTTTTCAGGTGTTCTGTAACCTGAGCAATGATCAAACACTGAAAAACCTCATTCTAGTTACTTTACTTTTCAGAATTCAAGTAATGTCTTTCAAAGATTCTGGAAAGTTGAGTGGCTTTTGAGACAAAACGTTTAGATTCCCCAAACTGTGTTGGGTTTCTCATCACTGTCATGAGAAAGGGTAATACAAACTTTTGGAAAGAAAACCAAAGAGAGAACCAACAGAGACTTGAATGTCTTTTCTTCTATGTGGTGAGACAGCATACAGGAACTCCAAGGTTAATATGGGTTTCTCGAGTTACAAGCTATCAACTTGAGGAACGCCAAGTCACTACACCATTGTTATTGTTTAATTGTGTCTTTATTACCCAAACATTGTCAAGGTTAGACAACATCAAAATCTGTCATACTTCTTGGGAGGCAGCATAATCCCATTAGTTGGCATCAGGGCCTGATGTGATATTAACAAGAAGGATTTTCATGTTGAATGAGTAAAACTGTTATTTGTCATCATTAAATTATACTGCTTGAAAACTAATGTGACAATGGAAGAAGACAGAACTCATAATTAGAGAATTATATTGCATTTGAATCAAGTTTTGACTCCAGCAAGAATTGATACTATTTGATCACAAACTACTATAGTTGTTATTAATAGAATTGATAAATACTGGATCAATTGATGTGAAGAATTTTAATCTTGATGGAAATTTTAGATTTGTACAATTTTACATCTGAACAATAACGTGGAATAGAAACTGTTGCATTGCTAAGGAGATGCAGATTTCTGAGGATTTCAAGGCTGTGTTCTGAAGGGTTGAGCAGGCAAGGAAAAGGGCTCCAGGGAAATGACAAGCACTTTCTGATACAATGATGGACCACTTACCAGGATTAGAGGTAAAACATTATCCTTTATTTTTCATATTCAAAGTTAAGTAATTTTTATGTAAGCATTATGTACAAGAAATCATAAAATAAAAATGCTCATAAATGAGAACTAAGAAGCAATGAAAATAAATTAGAAATCTTGGAAAAGAAACAATAGAATTATGGAAACAAAAATCTTGAGAGCTGGGAAAAACTAGAAAGATTCTGGTGAATTACAATGTAACACAAAATACACACACTGAACTGCACAGTGAAACCGTGTCTTAAATATCACACACACACACACACACACACACACACACACACGAGATGAATTAGAAATTGAGAGGTTTCAAAACTTTTCTGACTGCTTATGAAAGAAGAAAAATAAGTAGCAGACAGGCAAGACAGGTCAGACTAGGATACAGTGGTCGTGAGCCAAATCAAATTCAATGATTAGGTTCAATGTTGACTTTATGGAAAAATTTGATTCAGTTTGTGACCAAAATCATGAAAAGATTAAATTTATGAACCAAGGTACCACTGTATTTGGTACCTGTTGCTTTGTAACAAATTCCCATAAATTTAGTAGCTTAAAGTATGTATAACATTTCACAGCTTCTGGGGGTCAGGAATCAGAGCATGCTGTGTGCGTGTGCGTGTGTGTGTGTGTGTGTGTGTGTGATATTTAAGACATGGTTTCACTGTGCAGTTTAGGCTGGCCTTGAATTCACTTTGTAGCCAGGCTGTCCTCAAACTCACAGAGATCCTCCCGCTTCAGCCTCCCGAGTGCTGCGATTACAGGCATGTGCCACCAAGCCCTGTTTGGAGCAGGCTTTAATAGTTTGTCTATTTCAGGGTCTCGCAAGTGTGTCAGCCAGGGCTGAGGTGTCATCTGAAGGTTCAGGAGGGGAAGATTCATTTTCAAGCTCACAGAGTTGTTGACAGAATGTCAGTTCCCAAGAACTACTGGACACAGGACCTGTGTTCCTACCTGGCTGGAGGTCACATTTGTCCTCACATGGGTCTTCTCAACATAGCAACTTGTTTCATCAAAGCTAACAAAGGAAAAATATGCTAGTAAGATAAATAGTACTATTTTACATAACTTAGTTATAGAAGTAACATAGCTTTACCTTTGCCATATTCCATTGATTTAAAGCAAATCACTAGTCTAGTCCAAACCTCCAAACAGGTGATCACACAAAAGTATGAATACCATGATCAAGAATTGAATCAGAAGCCAGAAAACACATGTTATTGTTGCTATTTTGCCATAAAGGATATTATTATGATAAAACCATTTTTTTTAGATTAAACAACAGTATTATACCTATCTGATTTTTGATAATTATATTGGCTTTGATCATTGTACTGCAATTAGGCCAGAAAGTATTCCTATCAATAGTACTGAAGAAAAATAGCTTTGTAGAGTGAATATTATAACAAATATGGTAAATGATAACAATTTAAGATATGTGTGAATTTTTTTGTACTATTCTTGCAAGTTTTCCATAAGTATGAATTTATTTTCAAAAAAATGTGTCTATAGACAATATGTACATTTCAATTTTCATAATAATATTCTTATAGCAAAAACATCGCAGGTAAATGTACACTTACTGGAAATCAGAGATGATAAAGTGGAATCATTGAGCATAGAGAATTCTTACTGAACTTTGCTATTAAAAAAAGCAGATCTGACCCCCAGCTGGAGATGTTGGAATTAAGGTTTACTGTGATTGCCATTGCTTGAATATAAGCGATATTAAAGTACATATATAATGTGAAATAGGAGTGAATGGGTTATGAGAAGAAATGATTTCAGAAGCAAGTCCTTCAGCAGCTAAGGAGAAAAGAATTCTTATGTGAGAGTTAATCCCAGACTACAGCATGGGCATGACAGCTCATCCTCATACGGAGAAGGAAAACAGAATGCTCTGGGTATAAATGCAAGTAATTTAGTGAATTTTGCTAGAGGGAGAGAAGTGCTTTTCTTACACTTCTATTTTCTCAACTAAAATTGAAAAAGGGAAGGAATGTTGGAAATTTAAGGTCACTTCAAAGAAAGAAACTGAACTGTGAAAAAGAAAAGGTCAGAGGAAGAAAGTTATAATAAAATCAACAAACATATTTATAAGTGAACGTAAAGCTACCTTACTTTTGGGAGGAAAGAAAACTATATTTATTTTTGATTATCAAAGGCCTGTAAGGGGAAGAAAGCTTATGAGGACAAAGCTCTGTACAAATTTTACAATCTGGAGAGTTTTATCTCTGAAATTGTAAGGGTGAGTGATTCTTTACTTTCATCCTTGCCAAAACATTCACTGCTTCTGGCTTTCAAAATGCTTTAAAAACTAAACTCAGCAAGGAAAAAATGTAGCCAAAATATGTGGCAGAAGTTAAATTGAATTAGTCAAATTTCTTATTATGCATATCCTTCAGTGTAGCCTGCTTATGTCAGTAAGTGTCCCATGTATAACTGAAACACTACACTGTCTTATGGCTTAGCAGTGTGAGTCTAGCTCTTGGGTAGTTAGAACTCAGCCTCTCTTAATACTTGTCATCTTTGCCAAAGCATGCTTAGTCATAATTTAAGTTCTCTGTGGTTTTGTTGTTATGCCCATGTAAACGTACTTGAGAAGATACTTACTATCCAAAGGAAAGAGCTAAGTACCTATTAACCTATTTCTAAAGAAAAACCCGTGAAGGGGCTGGGGATCTAGCTCAGCGGTCTAAGTGCCTGCCCAGCAAGCACAAGGTTGTGAGTTCAATCCCCAGTGCCACAAAAAAAAAAGAAAAGAAAAGAAAAGAAAAGAAAAGAAAAGAAAAACCCGTGAATTAGTCACTCTGTGCCAGCATTTCTGAGGAAAAATATGAGAAAACACTAGAATTTCATGAAGATAGTTCTCATGAAATCTAATGATGGTTCAAAGACTGAGATACAAGCCATATATTATCATTTAAATTTAAGTTTGAATATTTAAAGTTAAATAAAAGGAGGAATAGTTTCTCCCTTGCACTAACACTATTTCTGGTAACTGATTGCGAAATGTGGCTGGCAGTTGCCATACTGGAAGATGCAGCTATAGAACCTTCTGCCGTCTCAGAAAGCTCTATGAGGTAGTATAGGTCTATATCATAAAGAGCCTCTGTACTTGTTCCCTTACTTAACACTGATCCTGGTTCAAGGGATATAAAAAGAAATATGAACTTTTGATATAACCTCAGAACCACTATGGTCTTCAAACTGACCCAAACTGGAGCTCTGAGCTTTCCCAATCTGAACCTGACTTGGTATAGTCCCACATTAACCACCAGAGTGTAGGAGGAAGATGAAGCCATTCTAACCTCAAATGATATATTAATGCCTGAGAAGGTTCTTTTAAATCATGAAGTGCTACATAAAAGGAAAATATTTCCTTAAGCAATTGGTTTTATTTTTTTTTTGTGGGGTTCTCTCTAGATTGCTACATTCAGTACTGGACTCAGTAGCTTCAGATAAATGCCAAAAATTTGGAGGTAGATCAAAGGAAAAACAAAAAAAGAAAAAAGAATAAAAAGTTGGTGGGTAAACTACTATGGCTAAAGAAATAGATGTCATTCATGCTGGAACATTTTACAATTATCTTTAAGAATCGGAATACGTATTTTGTGGAGAATTATGCTCAGCTACTTTGAAAGACACTGTGGAGAGAATAGAAGAGCTAAATTAATAACATAAAAGCAAATTTCCTGACAAGGGTGGCTATGCTGGAGCAGGCTTTAAGAAATTTAAGAAAGCTTTTCTGAAAGTATTTGAAAACAGAAATGATTTCATGCAAAACATTTTCTAGTCACTGACTCCTTATGAGGAAAGCATTCAGATACAGTTCCTTATGCATATATTTCCATGTTTTGTACTATATGTAAATATGGTCATAGCTGGTTAGCCTGGGGATTGATTCTGGCTCAGATCAAACCTTCTATATTCAAAACAGTGACAAATATGGAAGCCCCATTTAACAGACACCCTACACTGTTAGTGATTATAAAGGCTAAAGTCACTGCCTTCCTAGACCAAGCTTTTCCTTTTCTTGGAACATTCCATTATTTTTCTTGCACAGCCATTCCTCCTCTACCCTGTATAGCCCAGGATTAGTTAATCAGTGTATCCATGGTCTTTTGTCACAGTGACTGGTTCAGAAATAACTATTAGCCCAAGTCGATTCGATGAGATTCATTCCTTGTTTTTATCCCCTAAATGGTTGGGGGCAGAGACTCTCTCCTTGTGATGGATGTGGAGGTATGAGACTATAAGCCTGATCCTAGTGGTATGGGCCACCCCACATCATTGAGAGTATTAGCAAAATATGGCTCCATTCAGATTCCCCAGGACAAAAGCATTTGATCTTGTGCCAGGGAGCAAATAGCTAAGACTGCTGAGCAACCCATGAAGCTATAGCACTGGGGAATGGGGAGAGGCCAGAGACAGGAGCTATTCTTCAGTACCCAGACCTTCGATCTACCTCCCCCTCTACATCACCCTAATGCCCCCATTCATGTTCCCTGGCCTTGCTGCAGTTCTCTGGGACAAATGAGCACTCTTCTGTTCCTAAACAGTTGCCTCTGGTATCAACACTCCCTGCCTTCTCACTGCTAAACTGAAAAGTTTCAGCCACTTATGTTCCTTCTCTGATTTGTCCTTTGCATATTTTCTTTCTTTACAATCATTTTAATGTGATCTCAGAAAGGAGATAGATGTATGCGGTCAGTCCATAACTTTATACAACTTTTATGGGAAGAACAAACACAAATACCTACGAAGAAGAAATAAGAATAATGGAAAAGGGAAGGAAATTAAAGCAAGAGGAAGACCTACCAGCTGTTGTCATCAACAAATAGCCAAGGCTGGGATTCTATTTCTGAAGCGCTCTGGAAATCCGCTGTGAGCTTGTGTACCCAGAAGAATGCTTCGGTGAGTTTGAGGTCAATTCTCTGGTGCATGCCAGAGACCCAAGCTGCAGATGTTTGAATCTGCAATTTTCTCCTAGCTCCAAGAAAATAACACATAGATAAATTTGGTTGTTTTGTTTTATAGCTTGGGGTGGATTTCAAGTCTTTGTGGTATTTTTGCTTATATATTTAACAAATATTTAATAAGCAACTAATAGGCACCAAAATTGTTATATACTAAAATACAGTAACGAAAACTCAAATCTTGCTCAGTTAGATCTTTCAGTTCTTTGAAGAAAGGTAATCTGTAGGTCTAAAAATACAAGAAGGGAAGGAATTCTGAAAGATGAGGGCAGGGCAGGGCAGGGAAAGAGATGAAAGCGGCTGGGTGAGGCCGTGATTACTTGCTACAGAAGGAAATGTTTGGGAGTAGTCAGCCCTCTGTTGCCAGTTTGGAATTCTGATGTTTCCAGATGTCCCTTTAGAGTCCCATTTCAGTAGCGTGATGAATCTTGGAGAGATTTAACCAGCCTTGAGGGTGGAAGAATCGGTGTGGTTAAAGGTGTTATTGTGAAAAATACATAATTTCACTCTCTTCCTGACCTCTCATCTACAATCTTTTGGCCCTTAGATTCCTCATTTACACTTTCTATGATTGCTTCCTGCTTTAAGTTATTTTTTCCAGTTTTAAAATTTTAGTATTTAAACTCAAATTCTGGCTTCTGGGAAATTTTTTTCATGGTTTTCCTATTTATATCATATCCTGTCCCTAAACCATTGAATTCTTTTTTTTTTTTCTGTTCTTGCCCTGATTTGGAATTCTACATTCCTTTTTTCAGTTCTTACCCTAAGTGAATTTCTTCTTTCCAGTTTATTTTTAAGACTGAAGTAGCGTTCAAGTGAGCATAGCACACATAACGTTAGAAAAGAAACAGAAAGGATTTTAGTTTTTGTTTGTTTGTTTGTTTGTTTTGGCATAGGAAATCATTTGTATCTAGAATATACCAAATCCTCTCAAATATTTAAGTGGAATTACATTAATTATATTTCCCTAACAATATCCTGAAATGAGATTTTTTTTTTCCTGAACTAAATGAATCATTCAACTGTTATGATAATCATAGCCCTCCTCAGCTGAGAAACCTCAGGCATTTTTTCACTGTTGTTGTTTTGAGACAGAGTCTTGCTAGGTAGCTCAGGTTAGCATTGAACTCACTATGTAACTCAGGCTGGCCTCAAATTCATGATGATCCTCCTGCCCCAACCTCCTGAGTGCTGTGATTACAGGCGTGTGCCACCATGCCTGGTGGTTTTTTGGTACTGAAATGTAATTTCAAATCATCTCTTCCTCATATAATTTGGATGGCAATCACTAAATTTTGTTGTATTTCATAATCTAAAAGCAGATTAATTTATGGTTCTTTGAATGGTCTAAAATTCTTCGTTTTTATTCTTCAAATGTTAGAATTTTTTCCAGGTTTTTGACTAAGAAATATTAATTATAATGTTATAAAATTCACTGAAAAATGGTGCTGTGTAAGCAGGGCTTCCTATCTTTTCCAAGTTTAGCACATGTGAACGATGTGCTGCTATAGCATCTGCACAGCATGCTGGCATAAGTAGCGGAGGCTTCTTTGAGCCTGAGGCAACAAACCTAGGGGTAAAAAGATCCTGATGAATGTGGTATATCAGCACTCTAGTTATGCACTCTAGACACCCCAGTAAGCGAGCTTTGGGGCACAGCGTAGACTTTGATTCAAAAGTTGTCTAAAATTCCTTCCAGTCTTTTTCCTCATCGGCACACCTATGCCTCCCTCCCTCCTAAACCCCACAAAATGTGTTTTTGTCCAAGGTAGGCTAAGTATGAGTAAATTCATTTTTATATTTGCTTACTGCCTTTTAAAATATCAAAAGAAAACAAAAATATAACATGAATATCTTACATTAGAGTAACATTGTTGCATCACAGTTTATGAATTTAGAGGTAGAACTACTATGAAGAGTTGGCAATAAAATTGCCTGTGGAGTAGGCACATCAACCATTAGTTCTCAATGTGTTACCACCAAGTGACTTGAGCTGCATATCTAGCCAAAACCCAACCAAGGCATTACAAATTCAAGAAAAAATAGTCTATATTTCTGTAGCACCGAGGAAATTAATAAAATTTTCTTTTCATAATCTCCTACTGACATAAATTTATAAAAGATGTTAGGAGAGTTAAAGTAGATGCTAACTTGTCTCTGTTGTTCAATAGGACTATCTCAAAATCATTTTCATTTTATAGAACTAAAGAAATAAAAGTAGAGTGATGAAGCAAAGAGTTGTAATATGAAAAGTATATTCTTTCCTTTTGTACAAATTAATTTTATAACAAAAATATATATACAATTATGAACTGACCATAAAATAAGTGAAGGAAGATTCATGGTAACTTTCTCAAGTGACTTATTCAAACACCTTTTTACTTTGTAGGATAAAACACATATTTAGATTTTTAACAAAATATAACGATGGCTGGAATGTATCAATTTCTGGGTACTAGACTCCATTCTAAAACTCCAGGCTTACCCAATCTTCATAATGATCTATGAGGTCGGCAAGTTTATCTTCACTATGTCATTCATTATGAAACTTTAGGTCATCAGTGTGAGGACACACAGAGAGAGAACCAGAAGATGCAGTGCATGATTAAGAAGCTGGGTTATCTCACTCAAATGTCCCTGAATTCGATCTTAGTAGTTTAGGCCTAACCATTGCAAAAAATAGACTCTACAGATGTTAAAGCTGCTTACTTTACTAATTTAGCATGATAAAATGAATGATCAAACTCTAAACTGTTCCACATAGAATAACCTGAGGACCTTTTAAAATTCCTGGTCTAATCCCACACAAATTAAGTTATAATGTTTAGTGAAAGTGGGAAGAATCCAGCATCAATATTTTTAAAGATCCCTATGTGATTCCAATTGCAGAAAATTTGAGAACCACTGACCAATGCGACTTTGGATGCATTCACTTAAAGCTGGTCCTAGAGTCCTAAATTTCACTTAGAAGAAATCATTGCACTACAAGTTCTGGAGCTAGACATTCAGTTGCAGTGCATGACTACTCCCTGTTTTCTAAAGTTTTCTCCTCCCTTCTTTCCCAACATGTGCACTAATAATCATTGGAATATTACAGGTGGACAGTGCAACAGTTGCAATATTTTTAATGCACTGTTGCAGTATTGAATAAGCATACAGAAAAGAGTGTTTGGCAGTTAGCAGTTATTTTGATAGTGCTCAACATTAGAAAAATTAGGCTCCCCAATTTGATTTTGGAACCTGACTATCCCATTTGGTTTTCTTCCATAATCAAATTAGTCATCAATTACCTCTATTTATTCTGTGTACTTAAATAAAAACACTCACTTAAAAACAAAACTTTCCTTTTTGCTCTATTTTGCAGAAGGTAAGAATTGAAAAGTCTTGCAAGTCATCTGGACCAACTCTTTCAGTTTAGAGGCTGAGGGCATAAGCCCCAGACTGTGGCCTTATTCAACCAACAAAGCCACTGAGGATCTCAGGATTGCCTACCATAGCATACTGTCACAAGGAAGTAGCCCAGCAGATGACACAGTACCAAGAGAGGATGACTGGGAGACTTGGCAGTGGCAGTCTCTTGAGGGAAAGGCACATGATTCTGATACAATGCTCTGCTCTCTTGGGTAAGTGATGTATTTGGCCTGGTTTGACATCAGTATAGAAAAATAAAAGGTTATCTATCAGAACACTTTCCCAACTAGCTGTACTATAGATGATTTGACTTTCCTGTGAGAATTTAATTAATTTCCTGGTAAGGTAACAATTGAAAGCTCTCTCACAGATTTTGGAGTTAGAGAGTTGAGCTCCTTTCTTGGCCTCAGTTGCCATATCTGGAACACCTACTTACGTGTCTGGATGATTTGTGACCTCAGCATTGTTGAGGTCCCTGAATTATTCTTGATTTTGTTTGTTTTGTGTCACTCAGAAATTTAAAGGAGTTGTCCAAGAAAGAGAAAGCATTGGCCCTGAGATAGCTTCTCTGGGTTCCCACCTCTGATTCTTTACCCCATAATTATAATATAATACCTAATACATATTTGTTACCCATATTTAATAATTTAGTGTTTTTAAAAAGTACTTTTCTTTTTTTTTTTTT
>RJWT010010119.1:20000-24506 GCA_004365215.1 Cuniculus paca | reverse complement strand
TGCCAGAATCATGAGCCCAGTGACTGTCTTCCCTTTCTAAATGACCTTGTGTCGTTGTAGTATGTAATCATAGAGATGGTATTATGGTTTGTGACTGGATGTTCTCCCCAAAGCCTCATGTGGTACTGGAGGGGGGACTTGGGAGGTGGCTAAATCCAGAGTTTGTGATCCATTCATGGATCAATGCTGAGATTAAAAATGAGAGTGCTACACTTGCTGCAGCACAGGTAGTGTACCAACATAAGGGATGGAAAGAGGCTTGCCCTCCCCCTCTCTTGCTTTTGCTGTCTTCTGCTACCATAAATTGTTGCCCCTCTGCCGTGTGTCACCCTGCCTTGGAGCCAGTCAATTACACACTGAAACCTCTACAAACTGTGAGCTAAATAAACCTTGCCTCCTTTAACTTATGGATGTTTGGTACTTTGTCTCAGCAAGGAGAAAGGTAACTAAAACAGATGGAAAGCAAGTAAGTGATTGTCAGGTATTAGAGTTAGAAGAGAGTGGAAGGTAGGGAACAAAATGAGTTGGGAGGGATAGAAGCTATCAAGAACAAGCTCAAAGAAGTCCTTCAGTGATGGGAAAGTTCTGCATATCGATAGTGGCAGCAGCTGCTTGAAGACACACCTGTGATAAAATTGAGTGGAACTAAGCAGGCGGACATACCAGCAAGTGGGTGTGTGTGTAGCCAGTGAAACCTGAGTAAGCTCTGAGACTTGCACGCTGCAGAGTGCTGATACTGAACAACAGTTATCAAGATGATCACACTGGGGGGACTGGGTGCAGGTACCCAGCACTTTGATGGAGTTGTTTTCAAAATCTCTGATGAATTTTTACTTTGAAATGAAAAGTTAAAACCTTTTCTATCAGTTTGTAACTTGAATCATTTTCTCTGCCACCAGCAGCCTATTAACATACCCTTCAGTGAACTGTTTATGCTGGTCCCTTTCCAGGCTGCCTTATTAAACAGTATTTTCTGACATAGCTTCTGAATCTCCTATTGAATCTTCCACCACTGAGGCCTCCCTTAGATTTCTCTCTTCCAGTCAGACGAGTGCTTTCCTTGTCTTCTCACTGCTTGTGATAAATGTCTCCACAGTAGCAGTAACACTTTTTTGAACTCAAAAAACGAACAAACGAACAAAGAAAACAGGGTGTTTCTCTATAGTTTATTTTTTTCCTTGACATTATTTTTATTACACTACTAAATTTTTGGTGTCATCTACCTAACTTTGATGAGCCTTTTTAAAGTATTGTTGATTACATATCAGTATACAGTTAAATATCAGTATAGTTTTGCAAAACACAATTATGATTCTCCTATTCATTGAAAGCAAGTTTCTAAAATTATTATTCAGCATTATTAAAAATGAAAGTTACTAGAACAGAACTGTATCACAAGATAAGTGACCATCTGAGTATACTCATACATATGTATGCCCACACAAGTACAATAGGAGTACTGTTAGAATAGACAACCAAATAGTATTGTATGTTTTTTAGATATTTTTAAATACAAACTTCCTTGAATTCAAACCATTGAAGAATCACTTGATGAGGAAAATGTTACAAGACAATTCTATTATAGTTTATTTTTTCTCTTATAATTTTAGATACTGGATTTATATGTACTAACAAGGCATGTAAACATTATGCACCACAACAAATAGTGGTTAAAAAAATAGGTTAAAAAAAAAGAAGCAATAAATCAGCTAAATACTTGTTTTAAACAGAGCTATTACTCACTCTATACAAGTCAACTGTGTCCTCACCTATTTAGTTTAAAATTTTAACGGTTTAGGCATCAATGATTCTGATAAAGATAAATAAAAATAAACAACAATGTGCAGTACATTGATTTTCAAATCATTCCTAGTACTTAGTGAATTATATTCTTGAGAGGAAATATTCTTGAACTTAATCAGCCCTACAAAAAAAGAAAAACAGATTTTTTTCAGATTAGTGATAATATTATGTATTTGTGCTATTCTATTTTAAATATTATTTCACATTCTAATATAAATTGAATAGATCTGAAAAATATATGAAAACTGGAGAAAATTATTTTCCATCAACTTGCTACCTAAAAACAATATTTAAATTTCACACTAAAGTCCTTTGTTGTTTTTTTCTAAGCACAACTTTTCAAATTATTGTGAATCAAAATGCATACACACACACACACGAACACATATATTCTTGGAGCATATTTCATTTAATATAAGCATTGCTGTTAGGATACCACTTAAATTTTTCTCTTTTATTATTATTTTACTTTGTTCACACTTGAAAGTCAGTTTATATAAATTACCTCACCATCTTCCAGTAACCCTTGTAGGAAGGTCCTGATTTTATAAATGCAAAAGTTGAGTTCAAAAAGATTGTGTAACAAGTTCAAGTTCAATAAGCTAGAAAGCAGTTCTGGACATCTGCTGTTTTGGTCACCTATCATCCTTATGGTGAAACAGAAAACAGAAGTTACTCTTGAGGAAGCATCTTTTCCCCTCCACTCTGGTGGTCTACATGGCACTGGCCATGTTCCCTGCCTTCCCATTCATCAGGTGCCAGATGCAGACATTCAGCTGCTGGCTTCCATCTCCTCATTGTAACTGTTAGACACAGTTACATGACTTGGGCAAATTCATTCTCTACCTTATCGACAAGTCTTGACTTCATTGCTTATTAATAATCCCAGTCTTTCTCCTTAAAACTTGTGTTTTCATCTAGTGTCGTTAGCTCCCAACTTTCAGTGTGCCTTGAAGGATTTTGGATTTGGTTCAACTTTCCTTAAGGCCAACCCCAAGGCCATTCATAAACACCTAATTTTAAATGAGCACTTTGAGCATCTACTTAAATCTTGACTAAACTTTTCTGTAAATAATGTAAGTGTCCTTTTTGATGGGAGGAGCTGATCAGTATGGCCAAAGGTAACAGAACACAGAAAATAATAGACAAAGCTCAGCAAAGTGTAAACCTGATTTGCACTAGAATAGACCACACATGTACATATACAGAGTGATGCAGAACTTTGTCATCAATTCTTTCATGAAGAAGGCATTACTAATTAACTTAGGAATATCACTGAAGTAATGACGTAATGTGATTATGTATATACTGTACATTTCTTCTCATATTGTGCCAATTTCAAGGTTTAGTTTCAGTCATTCTTGTCAGACTTATACAATATTTAGAAGGACCAAGTTCATAAAGTATTCCCTACATAGAAAGATACAGGTCTGGCCAGAGTAGACTCATGATTATATAACACGATTCTAAAAACAGTTTGAACAAAAGTAAAAGGAGTGATATTCAACCTGAAAAAAACAAAATGGAATAAAGTTACTAAAGTTACAAGATACAATCTCTTTTCAAAACTGTGTTCCCATTTTTTGGTGCTGAAGAATAAACAGGCTACAGAAAAAGATTACAAACTGTTCAGAGCAGCAGTTACTTAGAAGGCTCTATTGCACATATAGTATCAACTGCCTTTCTGGATGCACCTCAACTTGCCCCTGTGCTACTTCTCAGTAACTGACAAGTCCTCTTGTAAGATTGGTCTCTGGGGATTCTGTGTTGAATTTTCTCCTATGCCAGTTTGAATGATTGTTTGGAAAGTTGTGGTACTTCAGAAAATGTAATATTTTTAAATAAATGGCATGTCGTTCTTTGTAGAGTATCAAATTGTGCTTTTATAAATAAGAATATAAATTTATAAGAAATAAGACACATCTGGAGAACACCACAAGAAGTTGTGCAAAAGAAAAGTGCAATCTCCCCTTTTCTTTTCTGATAGAACTTTATCACACCAAGAAGACAGACAAAAGTGGTCATTTTTAAAGCCCATTTATATAAATTAGCTCTTTAAACTCTCATTGTTGAAAAAAATTTATAGCCTACATATCATTACAACTTTAACAAGATGACTCCTGATTTTTCTTGTCTTACAAATCTGATTGAAATACTAGTAAGTAACTAGAATATTTTCAAGTGTGTAGATTCAGTGCCTTTTTTCCTTTTGAGTCTGCCATTTCTTTATTTTCATTTTAAAGTTGAACCCCACAGGAAACTGAGTCTTTTGCTGAAGGGGTTAACATTTTCTTCAGCTAAAAAGTATGTGTTTAATATGCAAGTATATTTGATAGTCATTGACAGAGTCACAATAGGAATGGTCTTGCTTTATGTACCAGTTACAAGGTTTAATATCATTATACTGCATGCAATATTAGTTTTTATTAGTCGCCATTAACAAGATGCTTTCTACTTGAATTCTCACTTACTCGTTCAGTGCAAAAATTATCTTTGTAAAGGAGAAAAACACATCTTCAAGTGTCAGCTATATTAAATTAAAGAACTGTTTACCCTTCCTAAGAAAAGCATATGTATCTAAATAGGCATCTTTTACCGTTTGCATAGTAGATTGGAAATTAGCATTTTTGTTCATTTTCCCATGTATGCACAGTGCCTGGAAGAGTAATACTCCATGCATATCAGATCAGCCAGCCTACAATT
>RJWT010010119.1:0-15000 GCA_004365215.1 Cuniculus paca | reverse complement strand
AATCTACCGTATAATATTGCAAGAACGTGCTCATAAAAATAAAAAGGAAAATAAATGTTCAAGGCATGCAGCATGTGTGTGTGTGTGTGTGTGTGCGCGTGCATGGATGTATTTGCCTGTTTCTGTCTCTCCTGTGAATATTCTTAGATCTAGTAAACAACATTTCCTTTGCATATGGTAAAATGTCTAAGATTGGAAAGTTTTATCTTTATTTTAGATTTCAAGAAGGGTATGTCTGTTGTATATAATTTTTGGTTTTGGAAATTCCTGAGTATCGTTTCTCCTGCATTGGGTTATACTGGTGTCTAGGAAAGATCATGTGACTAAGCAAAGGACTTTAGCCCTCTGTCAGAGAAACTCTAATCAAAAGCCTTTCATTTTCTTGTATTTCATTTTACTTCTTGCTCAATGTCACATTATTCTTCATCATGAAAGACAGAAAGGTGCTTTAGTCTTTTGGAAAGTGATGAGAGGTTTGATAGCTGTGGTCATATATCAGCGGCATCCTGTGATATTTACTCTGTTCCTTTTTGATCGCTTTTTATTGGCTACCATAGCATCACATTATAATTGAATGTGTACATACAAAGTTGGCTCACTAGTCAAGGTTGTATCTATTTCATTCTTACATCTCTTTCCTAGCAAATTTTCTAATAAATAATAAGATGTGCTGCTCTTGTCCCATCTTGCCAATGGTGCTAGAGATGCTGCTTATCCATTAATCACACCCTCTGATAAGCACTGTACTCCTGGACCATAATAAAGAAATCTTGATAGAAGGAATGTCTAGTGTCCAGTTCATTCCACCAGATTATCACTTGAATGAATTTGTTAGCCAGACAGTACCGACTAAATAATGTACAAGTATTTATTGGCAAAATGTGTATAATCACTAATTAGATTAGAGTTCTCCAATTACCTATTTTCCCCCTTATTTTCCAGATGCAATCCATCACCAGGCTTGACTGCAAAAGTGGACTTTTATCCTACAATGCCTGTGATCAAATTTTTGATCTATCTCTGATAAGCACTATGACCTCAGGTAAATGACCTTACCTCTCCATTTTCCACACCCTACTCTTCTGAGAATTAATTCAGTTATAATGCATGAGGTACTTAAGACAGAACCTAAAACAGTAGCAACCAAGTGTGATTTACTTGCTTATCTAATCTATTCTTTTCTGTTTAATTCTGTGGACTTTGTTCCTGGACTCCTTGCTTCTAATACCGCTTGTTCCAAATTATCCTTCCGACAACTATTTGGTGAATGCTGTTATTGCTTCTTTTACTCATCTAGAAAGTACCGCTAATCATTTCGCTTGCTGAAATCTTCTCCCTGACTTCTCACCCCAACTGTGGGAAGTCACTGTGCCCTTATCATATTGTACAAGTTCATGTTAATTATCTTGAACTCAGCTTCCCTCTTATTTGTCCAAGCCTGAACCACACACAACCGGACAGTAATTTCCAGTGCTCAGTATACTTTATCTCATCTCTATAGCTGTATGTTCCCTGTTCATGAGAACACTTATCAGTGCTAACTTCACAATTTAACACAATTAAAAGTCTCTGTGAAACTTCCTCTGATTCCTTCAACTCTGGCTCCCTGGCCTCAACCACAGCAGCACTCTTCACAATATATTTGACTTTTAGTTTATACAACTCCTGAAGTGAAGTTCTTGGAAGCAAGGCTAGTATATATATCATACATAAAATATTTAATTATATTTTAAGTCTCTAAATGCATGGTTGAGAGCTAGAGAAGTGATTATTAAAAGGATAAAATTATGCCTGCCTCCCTTTCCTAATGGTCAGCTTAATTATGCCATTACTGCAAGTTAATCCAATGTTTGCTTTAGTTAAGGTAAGTCTTAACTCCTAGAAAGCAAAATCTCATAGAACCCCAAATTGTATGCTCTCAGGCTTGTCCAGAAAAATTCCTAAGAGGCAGCGTAGTATAGCATAGTGACTGCCAAAGTGCAGTTTTTGGGCAAGCAGGATGAAAATTACCTTACAAAATAATATTTTGCCCCTCCTCAGACATTCTGCATCAGTAATTCTAAGAATAAGACCTAGAAATCTGTGTTCTATTTAGCCCCCAAAGTGACTCAGACACATTCTCCACTTTGAGTGTGCGGAGTAGCCTCCAAAGCCAGACTGAATTACCAGCTCGACCCATCAGTAGACAGTAAAACATTTCTTAAACTCTCTTTCTGTCTCAGCTTCTTCATTTATAAGAATGATAATAACTAGAGTTGTTATGGTCAATAAGCGAGTTAATACAAAGAAAGTACTTATCACAGGGCGTAATCAGATAATGACAATAAATAGTAACTCACAAAAATCACTATCCTTAAAATACCTTGTTTATGGGGTGCTGTTTGTATTTCCTGGTTTTTGTGATTTCATACCCAGAATTTATTTTCAGGCTGATCTGTACAGTTTGGGTGAGAAAATGAGACTCCTGGTTCATGCAGGGCCATTTTGATCTTCTTCACACCAGTCCACAATTATATAGGAGCTTTGATAAGTCAAAGAATGAAAAAATTATGTTCTATTTTCACTAATTGGCTCATGGTCTAATAAATATTGCTTTTGCTTTTTATAACTTGCCCTCATAGTTTACTATTTTTTTCTTTTTTCTGCAGTGACTGTTTTCTTGATAAGTGACTGCTTATCGAAATGAATACATTAAAGTAGAAGGCATTTCAAAAAACAGTCAAAAATACACAATTATCTATGAAAACGTTTATGCTAGGAAACATTGGTATGGGCAGGCAATTTCAAAATACCAGTTTTCCAGAAGACAGGACGCTCTGGTGTTTTGTATGCCGTTTCTCAGATTCCATCCATATTCTCTCATCTTCCAAATATTTAGTAGTATTTTAAAACTTTGCATTCTTAAAGAAATAGCTTTACAGTGACAAGGTGATAAAGTATACAACTTTTATGGAGAATGATTAGAAGTATTTTTGCCTCTATTACTTGTTAGAAAATTGCAGCTACACATACTTGTGTACCTGTTTGTAATTTTATCAGAGTTTGGGCCACTATTTTGCCTTACATTATCTGGAATAGAATAGAAATTATGTACCTGACACAAACACACATGTATTTATATCAGATAGATCTATCAATCTCTAAATTATCTTAAATGTGTATATGTACAAGAAATTGAACTAAGAACGTAAACTTTCCTGGGAAGGTATAAATAAAACATGATTTAGGACTAAAATAGTTCCAGTGGTCTAACAAGCTACCCTTTAACCAGTAATATAAAGTTTTGTATCAGAAAAAGTCATGTCAAGTAGTTCTCATCTTTCTTAGAAATCTTTATTATTCTTTATCACAAAAGTATTTACTTCACCAATGCTTTAGCACATTGTAAGATTTGGCACTGAGAGAGTTAACATGGAATTGTACTTCAGCTCTGGCATTTAAGTTATTTTGAATGCATTTTAATTAGGGTATAAATGAAAAGTAAAAACCTTAACAAAGGTAAATAATCTTATGATTAATATTGTAAGGAAAGGAGAAAGGCTAAAGTGAAAACATTCTTTGAATAGCATGTGTAATTTTAGATATCCCCATTTAAAAAGGCAAATTAGAGCAAGTTTCAAAAATTCAAAATAATTAAGAGAAAAGATGGCAGTAATTAATAAAGAAAACTTGCAGAATCTCACTTGATGGAACATAGCGAAGTAGTGCTTAAAGGTAGGGATGATAATTTACTGCTTTTTAAGGAATGTGAACTATGTGAACAAAGGTTTATTTAAGGAAAGCGAACAATGAGAAAATACAATTTTCTAAAAATATTGGTACAGTGGGAATAATTAGGGTACTAGGAAGAATTTTTAGGGAGGAAAAGAAAAGAACCTAAAAAGAAATTTGGATTATAATATGAATTCGTAGTTTAGATCTATGACACTGAAATAATTTGTTTCAGTAGTTGACTAATCACACACCAACTGATTTTTATGCCTACAAGTATAGTGCAGGGATTATGATAGAATTTTAAAGAAATTCAGTGGGTAAAATTAGCCCCAACATCTGGCAAGCTAAAATTCACATTCAGTAAGCATAGAAACAAAATCTGAATACTTTGTTTACAAGTCACTATTTCAGACCTCCTGATAGTTATAGTCTCAGAATATTCTTATATACTAATCCATCCACCTTAAAATAACTTAAAAGTGTCTTCTGCCTAGTTAGAGAATTTCTATTGCTAGTAGAAGGGATATTTCAAATTCATTCATTAAGAAAACTTTTTGGTATATCTCCCGAGAGAAATATCCAACTTTATAAAAGATGTTGGTATAGAAATCTCATCTACAGATTGTCTGATTTCACAGATAATATAAATGAAGATTAATAAAAATTGAATGCAGATTGTAAAAATTTGGATCCTGAAACTGGTTTGCTCACTTTTTGACTGGTCAGACTGAAGTGAGATATTTTACCTAAGGCCTTCTGATTTTCTGTATATGTGATAGGAATAATGATGCCTGATCTGTCTATCTCAGGATGTGAACTAGTTGAATATGATGATGTAGACCAAAATGATGAAATAAGTAAAATATATCAAGCATAATTTTTACTAAAGACCCTCATTTTAGTAAAAATATCAACAAAATAAGTGTTATTATTTATTCAAATTTTTCTTTCTTTGATAGAAAAATGAGATTGCTTTGGATTAGGATTAAAACAAAACTTTCCATAAGAATTGCATGAATAAGTGTAATTTCATTGCATTGAATTCTTTCATTTCAGTTCATTAAAATATACTGTGATTTGAATATTTAAGATTCTTAAATGTCTGTTTCATGTTACTTCTTTCTACATAATTCCTTACTCCAAAATAATATTTTATTGTATCTCAAGAATGTGAGGATCACAAACTTATATGCCTCAGCTGCACAGTTATTTTCTACTGGTATCACCTGAGGTCGCTAGGTAGCAATTTGCTGAGGACTAGTCTGGTGGAGAAACCCCGTCCAGCTTTACTTCCCTCCCTAGAACCTTGACAAAGATATCTGTGGGGCTGAATTCAAGCAGAGCCACTCTCCATTTCAGTGCAGTCACATGGCCTCTTCATGCGGTCTTTGCGTCACAGATTCCTCACATGCAATTGCACTTCTTTCATGGCAGCTGAGTGCTGCAGATAACCAAGACTAATTGGTAGTCCTTTCAAAGGTGAGCATGGCTTCCTTCACATTCTGTTGATCGAAGCAGTAACAGACCACGCTACACTCAAAGAAAAGGGGAAAAACAAAACAGCATTGCTTCATGGAAGGCATACCAAAAAACTGTATGACCATCTTTAAATGCCACAGTGCATTTTTAGAGAAAACTAAAATATGCATGGAACTAAAATATTGACAGAATTTTTTTCAGTTAAATTAAGAAAAATATCACTTTAGCATTAATTACATATTTCTATCCAATCAATTAGTACAGCTGTAAGCCACATAGACACGTATCAATCTCTATATCAATATTTAGATCTAGATATATCTAACCAAACACATATATATCACTAGTAAGAAATTACTTAAAGTATTTGAAGTAGGATGTCAATTAATAATATATTTAATATGTTAATGAACTATTTTGCTTCTTATTCAAGTGTGAATAAATTTTCTCACAATAATTTAACATATGGTCTTTAACGAAAGCTTCATAAGGATCTTAATCATTAAATCATTAATATTGTCTAGAAATGTATGCCAAGAAAAGCATTGTGGTTGTTTTTTTAAACAAATTCACTTAACAGAGGGGTTGGCATTTTTGCAATATGTCCCAATAGTCAATCTTTAGCCTCTGAGTGTTAATTCACCTAGAATTGTATGTTATCTGGCATTTTCACATGTCTGCAATTCTACCTTTACTTTATATTGATTAACCCAACCCAAGACATTCAGTATAGTAAAATCATTCCTGTCTTAAAGGAAGGTCAATAATATACTGTATTATTACTAAATTTATATTTTATTACTTTTCAAAAAATCTATAAAGCATTTATGATACATATATAATGATAGAAAGAGAGAGAGACAGAGAGAGAGACAGAGAGAGAGAACCAAAAAATGCATACATTTCAATAGTTTGCCATATTGATAAATGTCTGAAAGCTAATGGCCATTACTTTAAGTACCTGGTGTCATTGTATAGGACAGACAGCTTGTATTATTCTCATGATGTCTTAATAAATTTAATATGAAAATAGCTATGCAAGTTTTTTTCCCTGATGTATGCATTTTGGCAGATTCATATATATATAAAAGATATTTGTTTGGAGGGACAGAAGCGACATAAAAATTAATAGCTTGACAGAGCATAAATTGGGTCTCTTGTTCTCTTTTAATTTTTCATCTTCTCATGTAATAGTAGCTATATAAATATAATTGTAATTATAAAATGTAGGGTATTTTGCATTAATGGGAAATACTTCTTAAGTTTTAGAGGGGCAATTATTGTCCAAACTTCACATGTGAACTCTTTTTCTAACTACATAGTTGAGGGGGGTGAATATTGATTAATTTGAGTGGTTGAAATAAAAATACCTCTTAAAAACCCATATACTGTACTTATTAATGCATCTATATGTGTTTAGACATTCAACACACGATTTGAAGGCATTAGCTCAAGAAAGCGAGAATACAAAGCATAATAAAACATGGTTCTTGTTCTCAAGAGTAGAAAAGCAGCAGCAAGAAAGTAAGTCATTTTTAGTCCATATCATGAGCATAGCTTGTGCAAAGACAAAAATGCAAGAAAGAAAATGACTCAGTCGCTATAAATTGTTGGAAATGAACAAATATCCAAGTGCCGGGGAAGTAGAAATGATATTACAAAGATTTTTTAAATGCTCTTAAGGAAGTTGAATTTTTTACAGATGATGAAAAGATGAATGAATAAACTAGCATGAGGTATGATTTATAACTCAGAAATTTTATCCTTGGAGAAATTTAGAAGAGGAGACAGTAATTTACAACCCACTTGCCAAATCTATAAGCTGTCTCTTATTGTAAATAAAACTTTATTAGACCATTGCTATGTTCATCCTTTTATATAATGTTCGTGTGTGCTTTCTAGCTGAAAAAAGAGTTGAGCAACTGTAACAGACTATATAGATATTAAACCTCAAATATTTTCTACAGGCACTATGGGAAACATTTGCTGACCCCTGATACAGAATATTGATTGGGAAGGTTTGAAATTGGAAACGAAAAAGACAGGAATTGAGCAATGGTAACGACTTCTATACTGTGACAGTAAAGATGCTGAAAAAAGAAGCCAAGCCAAGACCAGAGGATGTTTATATAACAGAGAATAATAGAACTTTGTGGTTGGTTGAGAAATTTTTTAAAAAGTCTAGGTAGACTCCCAGGTAGGTAGGTTCTTGGTTTGTGTCTTTGGGATGTGATAAATGCATGATATATGATGATTTGGGAGCACATTCAGATGAAAATATCTACCAGGCTCAGATTTTAGGAGACACATTTAGTACCTCTGATAGCAGATGAAAGTACATTTTGCTATGATCCTTTGTTATGAGTGCGAAGTATGAAAAGATATGAGAGAAGACCAAAGGTAGGATGCTGGAACCTACCAACAATAGAAATGAATATAGAGGGAAAAACTGGTTAAAAAAAGAAGATCGGCCAAAATTATTCTAAGAGTCATGCTGTATCAAAACAATTTATCTCATTTTGTTATGTACTTTTATTGGCAATGATTTCATATTTTAAAATGCAGTGATATGGTACATGCGCCCAAGTTTACATATCGAATTGAACTAAGCCTAATACGATACGCAGTCTCTTTTGACCCTTTTTGAAATTTGGAGAGATAATTGGTATGAATAGAAAACAAAAGCCTAATGCATTTTCAATCATGTTACCCATGGACATGGTTTTCTAGAATATCCTTTTAATGGTGATGTTTGAAAGATGAATGAGCAACTGTGTTACAGAAAAGATCTACAAGGCATAATTATTTCCTGAAAATTTAAACTGAGGTTATATATGTTACTGAAAAATCCATGTGTTAAAAAGTTGTATTCCCATATGATTATTTTTTGATTATAAAATCCAATGTTTAACCAAGTGAGATAAAAATAATAGTAAATAACATTTTTTTATTAGAGAAGACTAACGTTTAAATTGTCTTTAATATTTGAATTTCTTATGAAATCTGCCACTTTATTTCAAACCATGTCTTATAATTACTTCAACTTCAGAACCTCAATTTTAAAAATGTTTAATAATTGTCTTTTGTTTTATTGTAAAGTGAAAATGTTCATCTACATAATCATACTAATAGTGAAGATTTATGAAAAGTCAAAGTGCATTTAGTTGGGAAGATGTAAATAATTTCACTCAACAAGCAAGATAGTTTTAAAATCAAGGTTAACTTAGCCTATTCCTCTGCCTTTAAGAGAATTTCATATAAATAGACACAAGATTTTGATGATTTGGAATCATAATTCATACACATTACAGTATCTGTGTGTGGTGTTATGCAAAGTGCAACTAAGATTTTTTTAAAAGTAGTCTGTTTAATTGTGTAATTTAAGAAAACTTTTTATTCCATGAATGTGAGAACATGATAGACTTTATGGAATTTTACAGCAGCTTAATAGCTTTTCTATTTCTTATATTGCCTCATAAATACATCCATGATTATAGCATGTACTGCAGAAAGTATTAAATACACACACACACACACACACACACACACACACAGTTTGTGACTCATTCTTTTAACAACTTCTACTAACTCTATTATAGATAATGACTACCCCATTTTGAGACACTGTTGTCAAATAAATTACCTTTACAAACTGGGGTAAGAAGGTTTATAAAAGGATACAATATCGGAATTTTGTTTTCAGAGACAAGATTTTCTATAGTTATTTTATTTTCTGTGTTTCAGAAATTTTGCATTAAATGAGAAGCCTCAGTCAGTAGCTCCTGCAATTGCCTATTTCTGGTGTTAATTATCTTTTGTTTGCCCTTGATAATCCTGAGGTTGGTATGCAGATGATATGAAGGCTGCGGAATCATCTCAAAGTGTAAAAAACAATGGCATTGTCAATTCCGCATCACAACACTTTATAAATTATGAATGTTATCCACATTAAGGAGAGTGGAAGACTTTTAAAATTACTTCCATGAATAGATTAAATTACAAGTATTATTACATTTCATTTTATTAAGTGCATCTTAGTAGTTATTAGAGCAAATGAACATGTTCTCTCAATTACATAATAACATTAGAACTAAAAATTATGCATCAACACTCCCAGATACATAATGGAGCATTGTATATTAATCACTCTAAACAACATTTTTGAGTTTATATAAAGGCAATTATTACCTATTGAACAATAACATTTTATTGGTTTATTAAAATTCAGTTTAAGAACTACTTCATTTTAAAAATGTGCTAGGTATTTTTAGTTTTTTTCATAGAAACATAATGTGTACAAGTAGTTCAATTTACTTTTGTGTTCATCTTGTTAGAAAATAAGATTTTATATACATAAAACAGGAAATCATTTAAATATATCTGAAATTAGCTCTTCATATTATATGAAAGTCAATTAAAACTATATTAGTAAAAGTTTTAGTTACTCAATTTGACAGTTATACATCAATATTATAATAGCTACTTATATACATGCACATTACTGTTAATAGTTTTGTAAATTGTAAACATGGTTACAGTACACCTAGATCTATGGACTTAAACTAAGTTTAAAATCTTTTTTCTAGTTTAAATGAAAATATTAATTTTCAAACATTTCTATGTATCACATTTAATATTCTAAACTAATATATAGTTCTGTTTATTTTGGAATAACGAATACTTTGATGGTTTTAACAGGGTGGTTATTGCATATTACAATAGAATAATATTTTAGTTAGAAACTTGAATTTTTCTTATATTGCAAGTCTTGTTTTAGTATTAGAATCTGATGTTGGTAAATAAAATTTTATAAATTTATTTGTAATTGAGTACATTTTGCATGAATATGCTAAGAACTACTGATGCCTTTAAGTCCGGCAGAAGATACAATTGAATTATCACTTTTAAAAACAAGTAAAATTATTTTATATTGCTTTAAAATGAAGCATGAATGTTAAGGATAGATACTAACAGCTTGATTGCTATGGATTTGTGAATTAAAATTTTAAAAATAATAAAATGATTTAATCTTTCACGACGGCAACTTTACTATATTGTCACCAATTTGATTTGCCAAGCCAATTAATTATAGAAGTGAATATTATAATCTCAAAGTAAGAAAAAGTTATTGCTTACTGAATAATAACATTATTTGATTAGTTTATTATAATTAAATTTAAGATTCCCAAACTGTAAGTTTAAATATATTTCTTGTTAAATCTTTTAATGTGGAAAATGAATTTCTTAGTCACCTCTTTTCTAAATAAGGGCAATTTTATCTATCAAGTTTTCTGGTGCTGCCAGCAAAGGAAGAAATGTGCAATATTTTACATCAAGATATATTCTGAGAACACATTGACAAAATAGTAAGTGCAATAATTTTATTGTCATTGAAAGGGATATAACTCAGCATGGCTCATTTAGCCATGAATTTAAGTGAACAATAAATATAATTTCTGGAATAATTTTAGAATATTCTTTTCTCACATTTACTTTCCAGTAGAACGCTCAACTTACACAACATTCGATGCGCAAAGTTGAAACTTGTCTTCATCTTTCTCCAACCCTGTTTTGTTCCCTTCTTGCTTGTTAAGGAGTTTTAGATACGAAAGAGTATAGTCTTTAAAAATTACTCTTATTTAAGAAGAAAAATCATTGTTTCTCAACCTTTCTAAACCTGTTCTCATAATATGAACTTGGATTTGTTTCTTTAAAACAGAATCCTTCTATGGAGACCTGATTTCTTTACTGATGATTTTAAAATAAATAACATCAGGCTCCTAGGTGAGTACTAATAACTAAGTCATACACAATAGTAAAATTGTTTCGTGTAATAGAAAATAAATATTGGATTTAGTCTCATACATGTCCTTTTTTTTGAAAAACAGTGCTTAAAACAGCAGGTAAGTAACACATAAAAAAACTGTGCAGTCATTTACAATCTGCTTTTGAGCATCATTGGAAAATTTCTGCGAGGAAATGAGAGCTTGGCATAATTCACTAAAATTACATTGCACGCCTCTTGATCAATAGAGATAAATCCAGTTTTGTTGTTAAATCGATTTTCTCCTTTATGGAGATATATTGTCCTGATTGTTTTGAGAATAATTGTTTCACTAAGGCTTTTTATGGCGATTAGAAAAAGGTAAACAAGAGAAAACTTAAAGCAGCTCCCTGGCACTGCCAGCATTTCAAGTTAATTTGTTCGAGAAAACAATAGTGATTTATATCATTTTGAGCAATTATGTTTTCCTGAGAGAAACTCAGTGTGACTGATTTCCTTTCAGAAATAAGCAATCTCTGTGTTTGTTTTACTTTTATAAAATTTCCTGGTCTTGCCAACATAAATATGCAGTAATGCACACTCTCTCTTCCAGCTTTTATCACTTTCCTTGATTCCTTGGCACAGATTATATTGAAAAAGTCCAGATATATATACATATATATTTTTGGTAATACAAAAATGTTTAGACTGGAACACAGTGACAACGGTAGACTCAAAGAACTGCTTAAAGTGGTATTACCAAATTATTTCCTAACCTAAGTATAAGGGCTGTGTGTGTGGTTGTGCATGTTCCAGTCAATTTTTAATTTTTATTTAAACAAGGACATTGGAAAATATGTCACAATGTTGAAAAGCAGTACCCTGAAATGCTGCAGTTGAGAGAAAAAAATAGACATTAAAGGAACAAATCATTTTATTTTTAAAACAATTGAAACAAAAATATTAAATATACTAGACTGAACAACTTTTATAAAACAAACAATATAATGATATGTAAATAAATAATAAATATAAATGTGATTTCATTCTGTGTTTTATAGAGAGAAAACACTTATTTTAATGGGTACCTGGAAATCATACTTCTGAAAGCATTTTAAATTGGAAAATTTTGTGCTTTTGCAAAATAGTATCACTTTATAAATGATAAAGTCATGGATTCTAAATGATAAAGTCATAGAATGCCATCATTTCAAAATTTTATTAAAGTTTAAAGTATAAGATAATCCTCTGGGTCTACAGTAGTCTTAGTATTATACACCTTCAAGAATTATATTTCAGATAAACAATTGCTGTTTGCCCATAACAAAGTACTCAAAAAATATTTTGAGAAATTTTTAAACATTTTAGTCAGAAAGCACATTACATATTTTCTTCTGTTTATATACACTACAATATAAAAGTAAATAATTTAATTTACTAATTTATGAGTATAACATAGTCTGAATTTTTAAATATTTTACTTTTATCAGAAATAAATAACCTTAACTATATTCTTAACATGGCTTCTGCTAAAAATGCAAAAGAAGCAATATATTCTGTATACAAGTTTTATTATAGATTCCGATATTTTAAATGTCAAGTCATTTTAAACTACAATAAGCTACTGAAATTCGACTAGGAGACAACTCTGCATGTGTGTATGTGTGTTGCTCATTTGCATGTGAGCAAAATTGTTTTACTAGTGAATTTTTGATTTTTCAACAATTAAGCTAACGCATTAACTACTGTATTCACAGATTTCATCTCATACCTATCTAAAAATTATCTTAAAATCATTCACTATTAAGGAATAGAGAGGTCAGTATGTTTAAATATGTCTTTAAAATGTAAATCAAGTTTCCCTTCAGTAAACTAATCATAAATAAACCCAAGGAAGGTAAGCGAAATCAAAATAGTTGTGACTTCCAAATGAAAACACATCGCAATTTAAAGGCAGGAAAAGATGACAACTTCTCATGCAAAGGTGTGGCATAGGAGGTGTGTGTGGCATTGGTGTAGCATTGAAATTTCTGAGATGTACTTTTCTGATGTATTTGATGTACTTCCTTTGACCTGGCCCCAGTGTGGTGTGTAGAAGAAGGCTGCAAGGTAATTCTTTCTTTGTAAGGAATAGAAATGAAATAAAACCAATCCAGTTTTATTTAGAATTGACACATACAGTGTGATAGAAAAAGCAGACATGTAGGAGATTGGCAGATAATATTTAAAAAGAAGTTTGTTCCATTGCTGCAGTTCCTGGATGATATAAATGGTTTTTGCCCACATTCTGCTTGTAAACACTTTACTTTAGGCTTTCATGGGTAAATGATAAAATTAATTCTTTACAAAAACTATAATTTATTTGTGGAAAATTCACATGCTGGTAGTTACTTTCTCTCATGGAATTTCGAGAAGGCCAGAAGATACGCTTTGAGGTCACAGGCCACAAGTAACCTTATACATATTAACCATTCTGCTATATATCAATGCACCAAGATTTCAGCAGTCTCTGGAACGTTAAACCTTCCGTCATTCTTGTCCCTACTGAGTTTGATTCTGCTGAGGTTTAGTGGAATTATAAACACATATGAAAATAAGCAGAATATATTTCTTTTTTGAAGTGATTATAATGTGGTGTTTCTGCACTGCCAGCATTCATAATAAAGCAAATGTGATGTTTCAGTGAAATATGACATCCACCATAATCTTATTAGCATGTAAGCAGCATCAGACCAAACATGCTGTATTACCTGCGTTATTTAAAGGCATGGAACAAATAGATTTATTAATGTAAACTTTTACAATCTCTGGCAACAGACATGTGCCATCAAGTTTGGAATTTCTTACACTTTGCAGACACAGGTTTATCAAATGAAGGATTGTAGCAGTTGTTAAACTCTCCCTTACAAATAAAACAATAACATGCAAAGTAACTAAGTGTAGTTTTAAATCTATTGATCATTTTGAACACCCAAAGAAGATGAATGACAGTGAGCAACATTTACCTGACACCCTTGAATATTTCACAGAGACAAGTTGATATGAGTTTGTATAAATACTAATATTAAGCAGAATTAGCTTTGGAAAAAATAAAGAAATTGTACTGAGGTGAAAATTGTCACTGTCAGGAGAAATGAAGTTATATCAGAGAACAAGTGACATACAATTTTCTCTAGAGTGTTTTTAATAAAAATAGCTTTTCTTTGAATATTTTGAAGTCAGACATGAGAGGCAATCTGGGCGTTTGTCAGAGTTTGAGAGTGTGAAAAATTGCTGCCTTAAATCATTTAAGCTGAAAAGCAACTTCTTCCTGCTGAGATAATTTCACATTGACTTACCGTGCAAGCCCTTCAGGCATTCCCAGCTCAGAGCAGAAGTTTTCAAGGTAAAAACATAGAGCGAGAACATGGGAGAAGCTGGGACAAGGATCAGCAGCAACTCCAGGCGTTCGGGCACATCTGACTTTGATTAATTAGAGAGCTGCTTTTCTATTTCCACATGTACTGCCTGATGGAAAGGTAGAGTGGACCGGGATACACAAACTTGGAGTTGACTCTGTTAGATATCAGCAGGTTTTGACATCTTTTACAGAGCTTGCAGAATCTCTGCTTAAGAGGAATAAATTGCTGAAGCACACTTTTAATTTGTTCATTTTCCTAACGCAGAGAAATTATCTGAACTGCAATAGATTTGATTTTCAATGATGTATAAATAAGTAACTATAAATGTTTAGGTTAGATAAACAGGCAGCTGTCTTGCTGCATGACGAGGAATCAGTTATTTCTACTTTTTTTTGAAAAATTTTTTGATACAACTATTCATTTTTACCTTTAAGTACCATTCAACATGGATTTAGCCTAATATTTTATTGAAAAATACTTTAATATGTTAAAAAATCTTTTTAAACTTGGCAATTGTTTTGTATTCAAGAAAGTTTTTTTTAAACTGCTTATTAAATGTTAAAATTTAGAAGGCATTCCACATTTTAACACTTCACTGGAATTAATATGCAGGAAAATTTTTTTGGAAACATTGCTTTTGAA
>RJWT010010118.1:0-24509 GCA_004365215.1 Cuniculus paca | reverse complement strand
GAACACTACTTAAAAATTGCAAAAAACTTAGTGTTTAACTAAATTAGATATAACAAACACTGCTTAAAAATTGCAAAAATTTAGTCATTAACTAGATTAGATATAAGCAATATCTCAATCAAAGGAGATAAATGCATTCAATGCTACAAACAAATTTTGCATGAGAGCTTACACTGTAATTTGTAGATATTTAGCTAATTTTAAGATTATGAATTAATATTAATTTGAATTCATAAATAAATAATCATCTGGGAAGCTTAAGCTTCTAATGTTTTTTGTTCTTGTTCACTACATTGTATAGTAGCCATCAGTTAGCATATTATGAACAACAAATGAATCTGGGTTATGTAGTTCATGTTCACCTTCTTTAGAAATGTAAATATGCACAATGGAAGGAGATACGTAAACAGGTAATGCTCATTTAATCTATTATAACCAATTAAGATTGGTAACATCCACAATGTTCACACCTAAAGGTGTGAAGTTAAAACTCTGGAAATGTGTTGATGTCTTTATTCTACCAAGATGATAATTTGCGAAATTTATTATTATGCCTCACCAGATCAGATCATTCTCTTCCATTCTAGTATTTTTGTCCACTACAATAAAGTAATTACCCAAAATATTTTGCTTTTTGTTTACATTTGTTCAAAGTCTCTGCTACGAATAAAAATTAAAAACACAAGTACTTGAGAAGAAACATCAAAAGAGCACTCACAAAGGACTGTTTCACATAGACTTTGCTGCTGCTACTAACTGGGAATAAACTGGTCCAAGCTTCCCAGATAATCACCTTGGACGACTCACAAGACTGAGTCAAGGTCTCCAGGATAATTCTGACCTAGAAACAGGTGAGTCCATGGGAGTGGACTGCTTAATTTAAGATTAACCACAAAAGAATCAATTAATAGGACTCTGTCTCAATCCATTTGTGCCACTTTTACAAATACCAGAAAATGTAGAAGCAACTTTGTAACTATATTATTTTATGCTCTATGACTATATAATTATTTGTGTAGGTCTAATAAAAATGTATTTTCCCTCCCAGAATAGAATTGGATAACTGAAATTTGTAGTTACAGGAAAGATAAAAAATCTTGTTTAACTGTATCAGAGAAACACACTATGAAAAAGCAAGATTTTCCTTAATATCCAGCAATCATGCCTTCATATTCTTTTAATGAAAACTTGCTTGATTCCTGCATAGGAAGTCTCAGCCTTCCAGGTAGTAAAAACCTACTGACACACTTGGCAGGACCTGGAACAGTCACCAAAAATGGATTTCAGAGAACTATGACCCCATTAACAGTTATGGGTTCTGAAGGAGAAACCTGGCAGCAGCAAATGGGATAGTTTGGGTTCTTAATCTCAATTTAATTGATAGCAACAATAAAAATCTTCAATGACATGCAAGTTAATTATATCTTCATGTCTTAAATACTTCCCAATGAAAGTTAATTTTTAAGGCTTACTATTTTGCGGCTCTGGATTTTCAAGTAAGAGTAGAGGTCAAAATTTTTGTAATAGCAGCTCACATAAAATTCAATATCTCTTATATGAGAAACCCAAATTATAAGTAAAGAGCAAAATAAAAGATAGATAATAGGAAGTAGGGAGTTCAACCTTTCTCAAATGGGAAGGGGATCAAGAGACAGGGCAGAGGCAATGAGAAAAAGAATTAAAATGCACTGTGTTAACATACCAACTCACCAAAGGGAAGGCAAACATTATGTACTACAAACACATATTACTAAAAACATAAAAAAAATAAAAATTAGAAAATTTCAATATCAAATTAATGATACTGAAAATCACTAAATATACCTTGTGCTCAAATCAGCACCTTGGCTGCAGATAATAACCCCAAGAGCAGAAGCAAAGCTGACATTTGTCACTACTTCCAAAGGTGGTAAGCATTTCACATACCACAGCTTCAGAAAAATACTTTCTATTTGGAGCAGGAGGGGACAACAAAAGTAATAGAAACTATAAATGGCTCTGATCCACCAAGTAAGAAAAACTTGAACATTTCATATGAATCTGAAATTCCTGAAAATACACTTGCCTCTGACCTTTTTTATATAGATGTTGAAACTGCATTTGGTTTTCATGAACATGATAGTCATCTCACAAAATTGTTTTCTATTTTGAGCAAATTGAGATGGACTCATAGACTTTCCTAATTTTACAGAGCACTTTCTTTGGAAATTCTTGGAGTTCATTTGGTGAACCTGCCCTTCTTCTTTGCATTTATCATTTTCTTACTTTTTCTAAATGTTTCTTGCTCTGACTTGTTGACAAGCCCTACACTGACAGAAAATTAGGCAAACAAACACACTTATAAATTGTACCACAAATAGAGCCAATATCTGGGGAGGAAAATATGAAAATGTAGGACAAATGGCAAAACTAGTGAAATCACATGAAAGACAGCACGGAAACAGGTGCAGAACAAGAGGGTGAGGAATGAAATGTGAAAGGATATTGTGACACGATGGACCACTAAGATGAATGACAGGGAAACTCTTCTTAGAAACAGGAAGTTTCCTGCCAGACAGACATAAAGTGCATAGAAAAAAGGATTCAAAATAGAAGAACAGAGACTAAGGCAGGGAATATTAAAGCATAATGTTCTGTGTTGGAAACTCTTAAGATTTTGTTCAACTCTTTCGGCATATTTCTTTTTACCATATTTAAGAACTTCACATGAAAAGAGATCATTCTTGCCATGAGAAAAATTTCAGAGGTTAAAAAGCAACAGTCATACAACTTCCTAGAACTCAGGATTTACTGAATCTTCAAGGAACCTAGCAAAAGTTTTCACTTATTAGTAGACAAGGTAAAGTTAAATGTGTTACTGCTTATCTAGAATAAAAGATTTCAATATTCTAACCAAAATTATGCATTCTCCAAACATGATCATATTTCTGCAATGAGAGAAAAATAACCTTCACTTTTTTTTCCTCTGCTAAGCCCAGAGACCCAGTGCATGCTTACAGTAGCTCCCCAAGTGATCTATATCCTACTATTGACATTGCCTTGGGAGATTTTTCCTTTAGATGCTCTGTTGCAGGAGACTGGTAGCGGAAGTTGAGTTCATGTTGTTTCCCTATATGCTTAATTTTTAATGACAAGTCTCTAAATTACCATATTGTGTCAATTACCCCTCCAAGAAATCTAATTTTGTTAATGAAATTACTTGCTTGGAAGAGAAACATAAACATTAATTTCAGTTTAGCAGTTTCTCTTTGAGCTGCAGCAGGTGCTTTTTGACTAAATTGCCAGCAGTTGATCAAAGAACTTATTGGTCTTCACACTCAAATCAAATCAGCACAGTCCCAACAGCTCTGCAAGCAACATTGCAGCGTCTGGATGGCGGTCAGCAAAACAAACTTCCCAGAAGACACATCACTGATTTTCTGAAAAGAGTAAGCATGCCTTTTATTTCCTCAGCTATCTCAAGATTATAACTGATAAGCACTAAAAAGAAGCTAATAAAAACATTTATAATAGTCCAGGACCTAAGCACACTTTGTTTCCAGATTACACTCTAAAACTATCTATAATTGTAATTTTTATTTGAATTATCAAAATGATTTCCTATTTATAGTGTTTATCTCACTTTGGTAATGGAAAACACTTGGCTTCAAAATTTAAGAATTAGCTGGTTATGGTGGCACACATCTATAATTATGGAGACTCAGTAGGTTGAGGCAGGAGAGTCTCAGGTCTGAAGACAACTGGGCAAGCTGGCAAAACCCTGTCTCAAAATGAAAAATAAAAAGGGGTGGGGATGTAGGTCAGTGCCAGAACACTTGCATAGCATATGCAGTGCCTGGAGCTCAATCCCCAGTACCACAAAAAAGCAAAAAGAAAAGAGACAAAAAAGAAAAATTGAGAATTAACTGCTTTTGGCTGGATTTTTCTTCCTTGAGTCAACGATGCAAAATGTCCACCTGACCAAATACGATTATTAGGTTAAAAAAGTATGAATGTATGAATCAAGCAGTAACTATCATATTAATCTTTGTATGTCTTCAATCATATATACAACTATTTACCAATTTCAAATTTTCATAGGTCAAGCAATTTGCTCTACGAATATTTATAAGATTTTCAGCATTTTATTTACATACTCTTCTTACAGATTTGACATTTGAAGATATTCAATAAAGCATTCTTTCCTAAAAGAAAAACCTCTAGTATAAACACTATAAAATTTGACTTATTCCCTTCCTTCCTTTGGCACAATTTCTTCCTATTTCACAATATATATTTTAAAAATAAAATTTAAAAGGATTAAATGAAAACAAAGCTTTGTAAATAGTGAGAGACAGAGGCATTTAAGGGAGGGAAGGGAGGGATTGGGAAAAAAAGAGAAATCAAAATACATCATATACAGGTATAAATTCTCTATGATGAATATGATAATTATGTATATCTAAATTGTACCAATGAACTTAATCAGAAAAAAATAAATTAATTGAAAAATAAACTTGGCCTAATGGGTGGTGAAAGGGTAAGCAATATACTAAGTGTGTGTTAGCAAACTTTTCTGCTTCCTTCAACCCGAGAAGTCCTCCTGACTCCTGTGCTGATGCTCCAGTCCTGAGGAGTAGTGCAGGGTGCTTTTCACGTTCATCCTGCCACTTGACCTCTTCCCATCCTCATGGCCTCACTCCCTCTGATTTGAAAGTGAAGCACCCTCCTTTGCCAGAAAGGCTGTCTCCCTCTTCACTGGTCCTTCAAGCCATGTTACACCTTCTCCCAGGCCCACGGGGTGGTGCAGAAGGAGGGTGTGGTTTGTGAGCACCAAAGGGCTCCGTGCCTGGCTCTCTCCTCTTTTTCATCTACACAACCCCGTGCAGATTCTGTAACATTCAACAATTTGGACATCACATTGAAATACGGAATGAGTTCTCAAAAGTTGAGGGATGTTGTTATGGTTTGGATCTGAAATGCCCCCTCAAAGTCTCTTGTTTGGAAGGCAGTGGACACATCTATTGTACTCATCAGTGGATTCACCCTTTGGTGAGTCAGGGCAGTAGCTGAGGGTGCTGTTAGGACGTGGGACCAGACTGCAGGCAGGTCACTGGAGGCCTTACCTATAAGGGTATATCCTTGTCCTGGGCTCCTCTTTTCTCTCTCGCTTTTTGGCCACTGTGGTATAAGCGGCTTTCCTCTGGCCAGCCCTTCTTCCATGCAGTTTGTGCTATCAAGTGGGTTACATATGACCGTGGATTGAAGCCCAAGACACTGTGAGCAGAAGTAAACCTCTTCTCCTCTAAATTGCTGGTGCTCAGTATTTTGTTTGAGTGACAAGAACACTAACACAGGGACTTCATCATTGCATCTGCTAGTTATTTAAATTTTCTCCGTTTTTCTCTTAAACCAATTCTGCTGTTCCTCCAACAAATCTGTCCTCTAAGAACAAGAGTCCCTTGAGCCTCCTGCATCTATCCCAGCCATCCCTTTGCACCAAAGTTTTTGGAAGAATTAGCTCCCTCTGCTACCTTTTCTTGATCACCCAATTTTTTTGCACCTTTTTTGATCATCCAATTTTTTTTATTTTACTGAGATGGTCCCTTCAATGGTAATAATAACCTTCTAATCACATAATGCTGTCATTTTTCTCCATTTTAAGCTCTTTGAAACATCTGTACTGCACAGCAATGTTGGGTTCCTCTGTCAGAAATAATGTACTCATTTGAGTCTATTATTATGTTATATCCGTATGCTTTTGATTGGTCAGTCTTTCTCTTCTACCCCAAAATGCATCTCTTTTTAGATTTTTTTCTGGGCCCTCTTCTATTAGATGTGAGAAATCCTTTCTAACTAATAAAATGTAACACTCCTATCTGAATGACACAAAGTGTATGATTTCTACCCCTAATTAAGAATCTTATGAGTAATGTACTGATTGATATATTGTGTCAATTTTAGAAGTTTATAAGTTTAACTAAGCAACTCAGCAGAGGGCCAGGGCCCTCACTTTGTAGACATGCTTGGCCTGTGCAACAGGAGGGCATAGAGATGGTGTGAGTGGTGTACCCGCCTGGGGTGAGGGGTAGTCTGCTTACAACATAAGGGAGGAAAAGAGCCTTGCTCACCCCTCTTTTTGCTCTTTTTTCTTTTGCTGTCTTCTGCAACCTTGAACTGTTGCCCCTGTGTCATGCCACCCCGCCTTGGAGCCAGCTGAGTATGGGCTAAAACCTTCACAAACTATGAACTAAAAAAAACCTTTCTTCCTTTCAGTTTAGGTGTTGGATATTTTGTCCCAGAAATGAGAACAAAGTAACCAAAACAGAATTTGGTACCAGGAGGAATGGGGTCATTGCTGTGACTATACCTGACCACGCAGTTCAAGAGCCTTTGGGAATGGTTTGTGGAAAGAGTTTGGAAAGGTTCAAAGATGTTGCCTGAAAGAGTAGAGCTGAAACACCTTAGGCTGTTCTGTATGGGAGATTCTGGTCAGAGCTCAGAAGACCAGAAGACTGATAGAAAACCTTCTGGGAAAGAGTGGGCTTGGGAAATTTCCATTGGGAAGAAGGACTGCATTGGTTGATGGAATTCAGATAATGTATGCTATGACTTAGCATAAAGTTTGTCTGAATTTTGTACATGTCTAGAGACTTTGCCTAAGACTGAGATTAAGGGCAGTGGACTAATTAAACTGATAGAAGAAATTTCAAGGCAGTCTAATGTTGAGGTGGTGAAATGGCTGTTGTTGGGGACTTTTAACCAGATCTATGTTGACACTAAAAAACAAAGAGCCTAGCAGGATGATTTTAAATGTGATTTTGGTTAGAAAGGAATCTCCATTAAAGCTGTGGGCTACAAAGAGAGAGCTGAGGAAATCTTGATTACTGAGAGGAAACAAGAGACTAGAAAAGATGGCCTGAGGACATCATAAGAAGCAGCAAGTATCCACACTGCAGCCTCTAAACAGCAAAAGTGAAAGACTTTGCTTTGAGGAAAAATTCACAGAGTACTATGTTCCAGAATGGTGGTAGTGTAGAAAATTTGTTTCTCAGAATTGGATTCAGAGTGGTCAGTGGTCCAGGCAGTTGAGCCCTACAGCCAAGAGAGAGGGAAATCTGGCTACTGCTCCAGCTGGCAGCAGACCTTGGCATCATCCAAATGGTGGTCATTTTAGGTGTATGCTGAATGCCAGAGTTATGGGGTTAAGAAGGTTTCCACCTTGATTCAGAAGACCTGGGAGACCAGGAAGTGTGCCCCTGAGAGAACAATGTGTGAAGCTGTGAGTTTGAAGCTGAAGGTGCAGTGGGGTCTCTAGAAGTTTGGAAAATCTAGGAACATGGTTCATCTAAGGAAAGCTGCAAAGTGGGAGCAAAGCAGGCCTAAAAGAGAAGCCATGGGAGCTATGATCACCAGAATTACCATAGGGGTGTAGTCACTCAAGTCGTTTAGAGCTCATAATTTGCCACAGATTGCCTTGGATGCTGCACAGGGATCAACAGGACTTAATGGTTACCCTGCTGGATTTTTGATTTGTTTTGGTCCCATTCCTTTGCATCCTCCTGTTTGTAAATTTTGGAATGGAAATGTTTATCTTGTGCATTTGAATGTTGGAAGTGTTTAACTTTTCATTTGTACAAGGGCTTTCAGCTAAGAGTTTGCCTTAAATCTCAGAGCAGATTTGGGAATTGGGCTTTTTATTTTTCACATTGACTTTTCCTCAATACTGAAACTGTTAGAACTTTGGCAACTCTTGCAGATGGACTAAACACCTTTTGCATAAAGGGATGTACATGAGTCTTTGGGTATCCAGGGGCAGAATGTTATGGTTCTAATGTAATATAATATTTAAAAATTTAATACTGGTTCTGAGGAATTGTTAAAACTGTTTTACCATGTTCAAGTTGTGAAATGGTAATCATAAGCATAACTTTACATCTGGAAACCGGTTTGAAGAAATGTGTCTGGTTGCCAAATTGACAAGGGGTGGATTGTTATGGTTGATACATTGTGTCAACTTGAGAAGTTTGGAAGTTTAACTAAGCAACTCAGCAATGGGCCAGGGTCCTCAATTTGTAAACATCCTCATCCTGTGCAAGGGAAGGGCACAGAGATGGTGTGAGTGCTACACCTGCCTGGGAAAGGGAGTAGTCTGCTTACAATATAAGGGATGAAAAGAGACTGGCTTTCCCACCCTTTCTGCTCTTCTTGCTTTTGCTATCTTTTGCCGACTTGAACTGTTGCCCCTGTGCTATGCCACTCTGCCTTGGAGCCAGCTGATTCAGGACCTAAACCTCCACAAACTGTGAGGTGAATAAACCTTTCTCCTTTAACTTTGAGGGTCAGGTATTTTGTCCCAGCAACAAGAAAAAAGTAACTAAGACAAGTACTTACTTGGATATTTTTGTCAGAGTTTTGAACCCAGAACACTCCAAAAAAAGAGGCATCATCCCATTCTTCCCAAACTAGAGGATCCTAACACTGAATTTAAGATCCTGGCATTCTTTCTGGTGACCAGATTCAAATCATGGAGTTTCTTCTGCACTTAATTTTCCTCATCACCAATCTGTCACCAAACCTATACATTCTAGCTCCAAAATACTTTCACATTTCTCACTGTCTTCCAATTTAACTGTTATCATCATGGTTTGAGGTTTTATTATTTATTCTTTATCTGAACTACTACAAGAAACTTCTAATCTGTTCACATTTTAACACTCTTGCTCCAGTTTCCCTCTTCCTGCTTTTTTCAACTCATCATCACCAGTGCCAGGTGAATCCTCATTAATTTAATAAGAGTTTATGAATACAAAGCTTGCAACCAAGAGAAATTATCAAGTTGAATGTACCAGCTAGGTATCATGCTGTCTGCTACATATTTCACTGCCACATATTTTATTTCATTTAATAAAATTGTGATGGACATACTTGGTGGCTCATGCAATATTCATTTCCTCCTCCCTCTTGCCTAAAAAGAACCATTATTTTATTCTTTTTATTCATTCACCAAACATCTCACAAAGGACAGTTCTGATTAGTTAATACTGGTCAACTTCAGTATTTTTCTGGATATTTTATTGGTATATTGTTGGGTCTAAAGACCCTTAAGGTAAAGGCAAGGGCTTGTACTTCCTAGCTAAGAAACTCTCTTTCTTCCCTTTATACAGATAAAGGGATGTCTTACCCAGGTCTCTTGAGGTACCAATTTGGGGTCATGGGAAAATCAAAAAGAGTACAAACTGATTAAGAGACAGGGCTGAACCAAGGAGTCAGAGAATGGTGGAGAGTCTATCTTCCTGCACTCCTTGTCATTACAAAGTAACATGTTTCCTTATTTGTTAAGCCATTTCAGGATGAATATTCCATTACTTGTAGACAAAATATATGTATGATGTAGAGGCAAGCTCTGAGAGACTCAGGCATATGTGACTGTTTACAGTAGAGCCAAGATTTTTTTGAGACAAGGTCTCACTATGTTACCCAGGCTAGCCTTGAACAAGTGACCATCCTTCCTCAGCAACCAAAGTATCTGGGTTTATAGCTGAGGACACCTAACTCAGGGCCAAAATCTGAAATGGCTTTTGCCATACTTCATAGACCTTGCTTTTTCCTTATCATCTGAATAGAACTCCGATAGTTCAAAGTCTATAGAAATATTCCATTTTTGATGCATTATCATATCTTTTGTGAATATTAACTCATTGTTTCTTGAAATAACCCTATTGAGGCCCATACCTTATCCTCATTTTATGAAGACAAAAAGAGGCCAAATATCTTTCTTAAGGCCACACAAGTAATGATCAGAACATGAACTTGAATCAAGGCATTCTGATTCTGGGTCCTCTGTTCCTACTCAGGGACTTCTTCAATTCAGCATATATACTTTGCTTACGCACAACATTGAGAAATAAGGTTACCCTGCTTTGCTACACTATATTTGCGAAAAAAGATGTGAGTGCCTACTGCATAAGAAGTTGGCTTACACCAGCAATTTCTGCATGTATCAGAGGGGAGCTGGCAGGAGGATGGACAGAGGGGTTATTTGAGCAGGAACACAGGATCTGCAATGAAATTATTTCTTGGCTGAAAAGGAAGCAGCTCCCACTCTCGCATCAGGAGTGAGGCCTGATAGTGCTGCTGGCAGGAGCAGTTTTCAAAGAAACCATCGCATATGGCTTATGTTTGATTTTGCAGTGATACTCAGAGACCAAGGCCAATGACAATAAGGGGTCCTCGATAGTACTAGAATTAATTCCAAACTTCTTAGCCTAGAATTTATATTCAACTTGCGGCCTGTTTTTCCAGGCCTCCATTTCTCCCAGACTTCTGTTCTATACATGACATTTTATTTTAATTCAGAAAAGTTTTTCTACATTAGTACTAATAATTCCTTCACACAGAAATGTAACTGGCTTATAGATAATTTTAAAAAATACAACCATTGTCTATTTACTAGAAATAGAAATAACCTCGACAGTTGGATGTCTTTGTAATAATGCAATGGGACATATGGTGAGGGCAATAGTAGGATCCTAGAAAATGAGGTTAGCTCAGTAGGAAACTGCTTTATATTTCCAAAAACTCTGTTCAACTTCTACTCAACTAACAAATGAAATAAGGTTCCTGTTTGTGCTGTATTGCGGAAATGTGCACTATCTGTCCTCGCTCCTAAATAGAAGCCAGGGGCACAAATTAAATAGGCCTGGTAGAGCTTCAAGCATCTGTAATTTAATAAAGAAACTAGAGAATAGTAGCTGTAGGATTTATACATAACTCCTCATTTTGTTCAACTGTGAATGCAAAATAACCTTACTTTCCAAAACTTCTGTTTAAAATGATGCCTTGAAAATAAGTGAAATGTAATTTATGATGTTAATACAATAATAGTAGATCAGTAAGGTCCTGTTTGTCACTGAAATAGTAGGCCTTATTAAAATGTAACATTCCATTTTCTTCTCAGGGTTAGAAATGTGCTATCTGTACAACATAAATATTGAAGGTCGCTTTCTTCACCAATTGTCACTAGGAAATTGGGAATACCAATAACAGTAAAGAGGAGGATTGACAATATTACACCATCAGTGATCTAAGGAATAGGAAAATGTTTTCAAGTCATCAATCTGAATTTTATTCCCTTTTACACAGAAAAACAGATGTTTAAGAATCCCTGAAAATACCATAAGGCATATCAAAGAGAAATTTTGGAAAGAAAAAAAGAACAAGATGTGGTGCTATCTAAAAGTTCCACACTTTTTCTGGCTCTCAACAGGAAGGTAATTCACATTACATATGGCATTGCAGCCCACTAAATTTTATTAATGGAAACCTATTATCTATCCAGTTAGAGAAATGGAGAGGGCAAATAGGTTAAAATTTTTCTCTTAACTGTTAATTAATGTGCCTCAGGTGGTCTACTTCCCATTACTTTCATTGCACTACAAGAAAATGCAGTAAGATCACCTGCATGTGTTAATCATTTCTGCTTGCAGCTAAAGATACAGACCTAAATGTTCCCTCTAAATCAATAACAATAACGACACTACCATCAGAGCAGAAACTGCTAAACACTGTCCATACCAGTACATATGTCTTAGTTAATTCTACTAACATCCATTTTTCTAATTAGAAGAGAATTAATATTAATTTGTTCTTTGTTAGAATAATCAAGTGAATAAGATGCTGTACACTCATCTGTGATCTATAAAAAAGTTATGTTATTAGGAATGCAAATTAAAGTATACAAATAAGATTCAACTTACATTGATTTCATTTTGGTTTGGGAATATGTGAACATTATTTTTTTAAGAATATCGCCTTGTGAGTTAGCTTGCCCATCAGCTCCAGAACAGATAAGAAAGACATGGCATTTTTAATACGATGGAAAACTACTCAACAATAAAGGAAGATAACCTCAAGGCTCTTGTAGGTAAATGGATACAACTTGAGATCATGCTCATGGATGAAATGGTTCAGAGTCACATGGGTGAATATCATGTTGTCTTCCTAGCATAAAATACTAAAGGAGTTAGTGGGATCAAAGATGCACAATATGTATTGTGAAAGCGAAAGGGAAGAATTGTCTAAAAAGTGAAGGCAGTGGCCATTGTTAATCTATTATCGTGATTTGAAACCCGCATTGTTTTCATTGTTCTGTTTGGTTTTATTCCACTTTGTTTTGTTTGATTTTATTATAATTGATGGCATGGACAGCTATATCAAAGATAACAAAATATATAATGGTAGCCATTGCGGAGTTCCTATTATCTTGTTTTGAAGCCCTGTACTGCTTTCATTGTTTTGTTTTGATTGATTTTATCTATTTTGTTTGGTTTGGTTGTATTACGTCTGAAGGTACAGGCAACTACTTTGAAGATAACAAGAGGCATTATGGTAGCCACTGTTGTTTTACTATTATCTTGTTTTGAAGTCCTGTATTGCTTTGTTTTGTTTTTTATTGGTTTTATTCTGTTCTATTTTGTTTGATTTGATTTGATTTATGCCTGATGGTATGGGGAGTTATTTTGAAGATAACAAGAGCATTATGGTAGCCATCACTGATTTCCTTTTATCTTGTTTTGAAGTCACATGCCATGTTCATTGTTTTGTTTTGATTGACTCTATTCTGTTTTATTCCATTCGGTTTTATTCAAAAAAAATTAAAAAAGAATATCATATTGCTTTATTAACACATATGTAGTTTGTACAAAACAGAATTTCAAAAAGTCATTTAAGCAAAAGAGAAGTATATTCAGATGCTTTCATTTGGAATTGATGGGAATACATTGCAACCAGCTTAAGAAAGGAAGAAAATTTATTGTTCAAGAAATTAGCAAGGGAAGAATGGGGGCTAGACTGCAGGATGATTATGTCCTTCTTCTTATGTTTTGGTTTCTTGGGTGTAGTGGTCACTTGCTCTTCTACATAGATAACTATCCCATATTTAGATGATCAAGAATACAATAGTTGGAGTCATAAAGGAGTAGTTCCTTGTTAGAAATTGAAGTATTATAAGTGTTATCATTAAAGGAACAAAAGTTGGATAGAAAAACCCCCAAACAAAAGTCTTCCACAGCAATATTTCTTACTGTGATCTCTAGACCAGCAGTATGGCCTTACCCAGAAAAGTGTTACAAATTGGCATTTTTCAGACCTACTGAATAAGATCTCTGAGAATAGGGCCCATAAATCTGTTTTCCTAAGCCCTTTAAATGATTCTAATGTACTTCTAGAGGAAGATTACCAATTGTAGTCAAGCATATTCCCATGTATCCATGCCACTGTCCCCTATATACCTTAAACTTCAGAGGTTTATGATAGAGTTTATCATAATGTCCCAAAGTTCTCTTCCTCTCATATTTTTATTCTCAGTCAATGTTACATGAACCATCTGGAAACAACAGTATTCTAGAATTCTGCTATGCTAACATCCATTTACAATATACTACTATAAAAATCATGCATATTTGACCTCTTATGTATTTACATAGCCTCTCCATCGATATCCCTTGGCACCTGTCTTTCCCAAAATTTCACATTAATTGCTCCTCTCTAGATGAAGTTATATAATTAAAGTGCAAGTCTGACAATGTCCTGTGTCTGTAAAAATATTTGTAAGCCTAGCAGAATTAACCCGACAGAAGAAACTGCACACTCTTTATTTAAGGCACTCTGAGCCCCTTTATCTGCTCTTCCCACATCATAAGTCCAGGTTCAGGGATGTTTGCTCTTCCAGTGGTTCTATAAAAACAATTGTGCCATGTGTATTTTCCTAGATATGGGCCCACAGCATTCATCAAATTCTTACTAACCCCAAAAATTTCAGAAATATCAATATAGTAAACAGAAAAGTAATGTAGGCTGTCAGGTATATATGTCTACAGTTGAGAGTGCTCTGGGAAAGGATGAAGATAATGCCAATGCTTCATTCAATACAAAGTCATTTCTGCGCTTTTTATAAAAGTAATGATGTTGGTAAACTGGATACATGTAAGCTGTACAGAATTAACCTTGGTGAAAAATACCCATTTTACCCAATTAGATTTATGTTCATTATTTCCCAAGAAGTTTGATGAAGAAACTGTAATAAAAACAAAAACCAAACAAATAAAAAATGACTTGAAAGAAAAAATTTATTTAATTTGAAAATTAAATTTGAAAAGATTGTACAGCTAATTTTCAGGGTGAGCATATTTTCCATCATTGCCCTTATTTTAAAAGATCAGTTACTACTCTCCCATCCTTTGTGGTAGATGTGTAACGCAAGAATGACTAAATTTGGTAACCAGTTGCATTATCACAATAACTAACCCTGGAGTGAATGTTCAACAAAAAAGCAGAGGCAAACAGAGACTTTCTCTGAATTGGTGAATGAACACTGGAAATTTCCTTCCAGTGGGGTGTGCTGAGACAAGGTCAGATAAACCTGAAGCTGATGATAATGATAGAGGGAACTTCTCAGGAGAAGAAAATTGAGCCAATGGACAAAGGAAAACTGAAACAAACTGAGAAAGAGAAAAAAGTCCTGAAGATGTTATATAAACTTGCGAGCCCATAGATCTATCTGTTGGTAGCCAAATTTAACTTGGCTTTCTAGCTATATCAGCTACACATTTTCTTTTGTGGCTTGAGCTGCCAGGAGTAGGCACATTTGCAGCAGACTTGTATAGTGGAGAGTTCTGACATGGTGCTTTGCTCTCATTCTGCTTCTCCCTGGGAGAGATCCTAGGAGAGAACTTACAGAAATCCCTTTCTCACTAGTGATAGAGGCTCCATGAGAAGATGCTTTCGTGGTGACACTCTGACACCATCATTTGCTATATGACTGTTGTTCTTGGTGAAATTTCAACAAATACAGTGTATTCAGTGCTGTATTTGTGTGGCATAGAAAGCACCAGAAAAGCATAGAATGACTGAGGCAGCACATATTCAACAAAATTGGCACCATAACCACCCCTCAACCTCTGCAGGGAATTGGCACCAGTAATCCCTATGGGATGCTCAACATGGCACAATATTTAAATGTAACCTACATACCTCCTCCTGAATACTTTAAATCATCTCTCAATTCTTTTTAATACGTAATATAATATAACTGCTATGTAGTAATTACACTGCACTTTATATGCATGAAATTTTCCCTGGGATAGTATTTCTGTTCTAATTTCTTTTGTAGCCTCATGAAGTTGTTTCTTTTCTTCAGTTGACATCACTTCAGACATTTCAGGTGTGCAACTCCTGATCTCTTCCATGTTTACCTCTCCTGGACTTGCACTTCTTGGGCTGGATGCCAGAGATTGCCTTTTCCTTTTTCATCTTGACATATTCCTGGTTTCTTCCATACACATGGGTAGTGGGGTCCCAGGCACTTCTGGCATTGGCTACAATTTCTCTGAAGTGAGACTGGTTTTTCTAGCCAGTGCTGGCTACAGGTATCTGATAGTGGGCACCCGTGCTTCTGGACTGAGCTGGGTACTGGCCCACAGGGGTTCTTGGACTTTGCACAGGAGTGGAGCTAGCCAGGGCCTGTGGACCTAAGCTGGTTAGGAACCTATGGCAATGTTTTCTGGAATGCACAGGGGAATGGGACTCAGTCCAAGCAACTTCCACGGGTCTGCATCCAACCTGGAGCTACTGGAAGAAGCAGCAGCAGTCCTGGCCCTCGGCTTATCCTACTCGACTCCAAAATGGCTCCTGGCCAATCACTCTTTCTTGCAGGAGGATTGAGTCCTCTGCACTCACCCCCAGCCAGCCAGTGCAGACCTCCACATCCACCACTCTCTTCCACCACTGTGTCTCTTTGCAGAGACCTCTGGGGCTGCCAGCAGCCACCGTTAATGTGACCATGGGTCCCCTGGCTCCCACAGCTCCTCTCTCAGGGTGAGTCTGGCTCCAGGCTAAGGTGCTGCCAGCTACCACCTTCTTCATTTAAGTTTTTCTTTTTACTCTTTCTGTGGGCTTTGATTCACATTGTAGATTCTTCCTGGGTCCAGGGGACTCACTTCCTTTCTTCTTGTCCTCCCCATGATGGTATATTCCAGCATTTGAAGTGTTTCTCTCAGAGAGTCTGTTTACTCTGCTGCTTCCTGTCCCACCATCTTCTCTTCCTTCTATATGCATGAAATTTTGTCTTTTAATTTTACTCTTTTGCTATGTCCCTTTTGATTTTTCATTTTATGAAAAGTAAAAAATCATTTGCACAACCAAGTAAGAGACTAACAATAGTTATTATACTATATATGATTATCATTAAAATAGTCAGTATAAAATATAAACTAAAAAGATTCTTACACAAAAAAATACAGATAATAATACAAACTTCCTTTTCAATCAATGAAGATAAACTAGTGGTATAAATGAAACAAATTAGCATATTTAGTGAAACATTTTTAAAACAAGAGAATATGCAATTTGGGAAAGTATATGAACTTCTACTTCCTATTTATCTCTCTTCTGTTTAAAAGATGTTTGAGTCACAGTTGGTTGAATGCACAGATGAGATAGAGACAGAGAATGACTTGCACTAGTTCTGTGAACTTAGACAAATTACATACATGAGGTGCATAATACAGGTTGTTATTATATATTATTATTTGGATATGTTAAATCGCTAAAAGGTTCCTGGTATTGAAGGTTTTCTTGTTGCTGGGCTTTCAGAAAGTGATTGGATCATAAGAATTCAAATCCAATTGTAGATTAATCAACTGATAAAATGATAATTTGATAGCATTGTTGGGAGGTTTTGGAAACAAAAGATGTGGTCTACTTGAAAGAAGTGGTTAATTGAGGGACAACCTTGAGGATAACATGTGGTCCCCAGCCTCTCCTCTCTGGCTCTTTCCTTCTTTCTCTAATTCCTTGCCACCAGAAGGTGGACATATTTCTTCCATAATGCCTTTTGATGACAATATTCTTCTTCACTACAGGCCCAGGAGCAATCGAGCCAAGTGACCATGGGCTCAAACATCTGAAACTATAAACCAAAATAAATTTTGCTTTTTCACCATGTGATCTCCAGTATTTTTCAACAGCAACACAATGCTAACACAGAAAATCTGTGTCTGTCACATTGGAAACCAAAAAAATAATACTCTTACATTTAATGAATTCTTTGTCAAAGATACAGATAAGTTAATAAAAGAGAAATCAGAGGTCTTTGCTTGGCAAGTTCTGTGAGTCCACATAGAATATTTATTAGTCAGCTTTTTCATTGCTGGGCAACATACCTGATACCCAAACATTGAAGAGAGATTCAATTTGGCATATGGCTTTCAAGAATTCTATCCATGATTTACTAGCGCCAAGGCAGGCACATCATGATGGAAGGGCAATGATGAAGCAAACCTGCTTACTTCATGCTAGGTGAAGCAGAGTAGAAGAACAGTGCCATAAAGGAGGGACCAGGGACCTGCTGTAGACCCCCAGGTCATATTCCTTTGGCCCACTGAGACACATCCAGAAGTATGCCATACTAATCCCCCAGATAACTCTCAAGCCAATCAAGTTGACAGTCCTGTCAAAAAATGTTGTTCATGAATTGAGTCTTGAAGGATAATCAGAATTTTGCTATATATAAAAGTAAGGAAGGTTATTACAAATAGAGAAAAGTATGTGTGCTGGCTGTCCTTTACTCTCTTCCCAGACATGTTTTCTGCCTACCTCTTTGTGACAAGAAAGAGTGACCCCTAGAGATGGCACCATCCAGGTTTCCTTGTACTTTGGCTTCTGCTGAGATCTGACCTTCAGAAGGGTCAGAAAAAGAGTACCAGATGTTGATCTTTTAGGTAACAGAGTTCTCAGGTCTACAACTCTCAGTGGTTTCTGGTGACGACCTCAGGCCTGGGGTAATAATAAATTTCCAATATTGCCACTTAATGTATAATCTGTTTCTTTCTTCCCTCACCTTTGTAAATAGTTCCTACATTCATTCCTGGAGTAAGCATTGCTATATAATTTTTCATTTTATATGTAATCATATTCCTTGACTGTTTTCATTTTCAGAATTTTGAATTAGGAACTTTCATTAGGAATTTTGCCTTGTAATTTTCTTTCTTATTGCTCTTTTCAGGTTTTAGTATCAGGATTAAGCTAAACTCAAAGCTTAATTAAGAATTTCCCTTTATGCTCTTTTCTTCTAATTCACCTCCAATGGATTTTTCTCATAGTGTTGTTTCTTCTCAGCCTCTTTTCTCACTTTTAATTGTATCCATCCCTAAAATTCCATAATTTCCTAAGGCTTTATTCATTTTTGTAGTGCTGCACAAGAGTAGGCTCAGTCTAGATCATAAAGAGGTCTATATTAAGAACATTACATTAACCCAGCCACCTCCCCCCTCCTCAATGCAGCATACTGTGTGATTGCTGAGATGTTTGTGGGATCTTCATTTCCCACATCTCTGACAGGCAGTTTTTCTCTAATCTGTATTAAAAGTTTACATACACACTTGCCCTAGGGTCACCCCAGATTAAATCTGCATTCAGTTCACACTTTACTCTTTGCCTTTTTATGACTTTTATTTCGTTTTTTTCAAGGTTCATTTTAAAAATAACTTTTTTTTGCAGGCTTAATCACACTGTCAACCCTGAAGGAATGACATCTCCTCCTGTTTGAGCTCTTCATGTCGTAGCACTGAACTAAGCAAAACCCACTCACTCATGCTCTTATAATACTTACTTAGCTGCAAGCTTTATTCCCTCTCTCAATCTGAAGTAAACTACTTAAGAAAAGAGTACCTCTATGTTTATTTCATGCTAAATGCATTCCAGCAGCTTCTAATTTTTGGATTATTGAGAAACTATTTGCTGAAGTGAATTGAATTGAAGTTGATATGGATGGTCCTGCTCCTGAATGTCTGATCATCTTAATCCATATCTTACTGGACAATATATTGCTTAGCTATCCTCTCCTACAATACCCTACTCAGCACTTTCTTCCTTTCTATGTCATTTTGAGTCTTGCTGCTGAAGTACAGACCTTAGAAAAATGTGTAATTTGTGGTGAATGGAATACAGATGAAATTCTGGTAAAAATAAACCATTGAAACTGAACATCCAGTTAATAAATTCAAACAAATCTATGAGTTTAATCAAAATTTACTAAAAAATTGTGCAGTAACACACTAGAAAATTTACATATATATATATTTATGTGCTAAGCTCAAAAACTAAATTAATAAATGGCCATTATCTCTGTCTTGGTTACTTTTCTTTCATTGTTGAGACAAAATACCTGATGCCCAAAATGAAGGAAGTAAAGGTTTATTTCTTAAGAGTTTTGGGAGTTTCAGTCCATACTCAGCTGGCTCCAAGGCAGGGTGGCATGGCTGAGGGGCAGCCATTTATGACAGCTGCAAGCAATTAGAGCAGAAAAGCAAAAGAGGAGGAAACATGCCTTCTTCCCTCCCTTATATTGTATCCAGGCAGGTGCAGCACTCACACCACCAATCCTAGCACTAGACAGTGAACAAATCACAAATGCTAGATCCAGTTGCCTCCATGACCTCATGAGGCTTGCGGGGGGGCACCCATACACAAACCATAACACTCTCTTAGCCTATTCCTTAAGTATTTTCCTTATTGTGTTGGTTTCTTCTCAAACATTTTCTCTCCTTCTAATTCTCTGTGGAGAAAATGTGTGTGTATACATGTGTGTGTATATGTGTGTATTTCTTCATGGTTATTTTTTCCTCTAGTGTTTATTTTTCTCATATTTTTGTTATCTGCATTAGATCTTTATGAAAGAAAGAAAAATAAATAAACCATGTCATATGAAACTATCTCCAGCCTATAAATGGTAACCTGCAAAAAAACACACATATCTATTTTATATTGACTTTCTAGTCAGAAAGAATATGATAAGCAAACAAAGTTCTACAACAAAAAAGCTCAAACCTTTCACCACCAAAGTGTTAGTAAGGCTTTGTGCTCAAATACAGCACCCAGCAGTGTAACCATCAAAGCTGGGCATGTAAAGTCTAAAAAAGCATAGCATTTCTAAATCAATAAAACATCAAATTGGTCTTGCTTTTGATGAAAAAGAATCTAGCAGGTTAACTTAAAAATGGAGTTGTATATGAGATAAAAGTAGATAGAAGATCAACGTTACTTACTTTTAAAATTACCATCTGAATACATAAAATGTAGCTAAATGTAAACAGGCACATCAAAATTAGTTCTTGGCATTCTCTGAGTAATGAATATAAATGTGTCTTACCTGAAGCTCATGCTGGATGTTGCCAGGATGAGCTAAAGCCTTGTGTGCTTGATGATCTTTTTCAATATAAGTTTCTTGAGCACTTTCCTAGAAAATTTTCGTGACCCTGCCTATTCAGGTCTATACTGTATAGTATCCTGATTTAGCTCTTCCACTCACTTCTAGAACACTGTCTTGAAACATGTTTGCCCACCCAATGCACGCATATAAAAATAAGACTAACTTTTCATGTACGAGTCTAATGATCTCTAATCACTTACAGTTGAGAAATATTTAAGGAAAACATGAACACACAGAGATCCCATTCCTAGGTTTTGTGTACTATCACTTCTTTACTTGAGATGAGCATCATATACAAATGAATTGATCTGAAAATTTAAATTGAGATGGAGCCAGGAATCACTTTGATGATGCAGATAAGAAAAAGATGAAGAAAGCTGATATGATCATTATTAAGAAGATGGAAGGAAGGGATGTAGATTTATGGGGTGAGAATAAGCTATCAATGGAAAGGCAATGAGCAGGTCACAGGAGTTATGTAAAAAATATCAACAAAGAAACTTTAAGAGACTTTTGAGGGCAAGATGTTACAAAGAAACAGAAACAGGAAGAATTTTGAATGTTGATGTCAGATAGCTATACAAAGAAACAAGTTCAAGAATATTCTGCTGATGATACTGTGAAATATACAAGTAGCTCCCTCTGAAATTGTGTCCTTCAGAATGAGTGTGATCATATGTAAAGGTCATGTTGCCAGAAGACTATTTTGTTACCTTTTAAAATCATATTTTATTTTTTAACAGATATGTAAGACATAAAATTTACACATATTTACGAGGTCTCATCTGATGTTTCAATACATTATATATTTTATAATGTTTAAATTAGAGGAAACATCTATCTCCTCAAATATTTATTATTTTTATGTTAAATACATTGAAAATATTTTCCTCTAGCTTTTTAAATATACATCATATTGTCATTATCTATAGGTACCCTATCCATTTTACGGATGAGTAGTACTCCATTGCACATATATATCGCAAGCATGTTTAAATTTAAACGGAAGACCTATTACTAGAGAACCTTTTAGAAAACACTTTGTGATCAGCAAGTAAAAATAATTGATTACTAAAGACCCTTCCTCAAAAGTATGAGGGCCAGGTTTTTTACCATCATAATATTTGTATTTTAACCACATGAAATCTGTATCTTCATTATTCTTCTGCAGAAAATGTAAATTGCAGTTACATAAATTATGGGAGGCTGGGGATTTAGCTCAGTAGTTCAAGTGCTTGCCTGGTAAGCGCAAGGTCATGAGTTCAATCCCTGGTACCAAAATAAATAAATAAATAAATAAATAAATAAATAAATAATTATGGATGGAATATATGATCATTTTGATGTTCTGCCATGTAGATAACATAGGCATCAGGAATGAATGACAAGGCTAAGACCTAAGACAATGTGCTAATGCGGAGAACCCTCTACTGTTCTTTGGGAAAGACAGATGGATGCAGAGAATACAACTAGCCCTGAACAGAAGACAGACTATGAGCACTTAAATTATAGCACTGATGATATCATTTTGTAATTTTTGTTTAATTTGCTGTTTTCAGAAAGGGATTCTAGCTTCTTGAACTCATTTACCTTAGTATCATAATAAGTATCATAATGCTTTCTTGCATGTGATAGAAGCTAGTATTTTTCCTTTTCAAAAACATTATTATTATAAAATAATTTGAAAATATGGAAAAAAATATTTGCAAGAATGCAAAGAAGTCCTTTGTGCCTGCCCTATTTCCAGTTTCATGTGTGGCTAATGTCTGCAATTTTATGGCCAATGTGACTTAGATTAAAAGACGTTAACATCCTCAAGTCTCAGGATATGTAAACTGCTATGATTTTCTCAGCCACAGACTTCTATTGCTTTCCCTCTGCTACACTGTGAAGTCTGTTTTGAAACATCATTATAAATAGTGTGGAACTATCCAAGAATTTGTGAATTATCCACGTATCTTTTACCTCTCACTACCTATATATCTTTTGACCATAAAAGAGCTACTGTAAAATATTCAAAGATAAAATACTAACACTCAACAGCAGAACAAAATACACAGTGATTTAGAGATGTTGAAAGTATGACGCAAAGGCAGACATGAAAAAGTACAGCTGAACTGTGCATCGACTGGCCAAATGCCAGTTTGTTTTGCTTATTCACCTGGAATTCCTCACTGGGGGGAATCATGTATTTCTACTGTTTAATTATACCACATTTAACTCCTGATAAATGTGGTTGAGGAAGAAAAGGACAGGGAAGGAAGGAAAGAGAGAGGGAAAGAGGGAGGGATAGATTTAAGAGTATAATTTGGTACATAGATCTAGTGGAATGACTTGAGGAACTGAAAGAGAATGACCTGGGTCTGAGTGTCTCCTGAGAATCGATCTGGAAAATATCATGTGAAATTAGCCATAGGGCTGGGGTTTAGTTCAGTAGTGGAGTATTTGCTAGAGTGCATAAGGCTCTGGGTTCAAATCCAGACAAAAGAAAGAAAGAAAGAAAGAAAGAAAGAAAGAAAGAAAGAAAGAAAGAAAGAAGAGAGAATGGCCTGAAAGGCAGTGACAATAAAACTATTATTAAGCATATATATATATATATATATATATATATATATGTATCCCAATCTCAGTTTTCCATCAAGCAAGGTGCAGTATGTGACTTTTGTATATCTTTCTTTCCATGGCACTTCTGCTTTCAAAGTGATGAATTTAATACTATGCTATTGTTGATTCTTCCTTTTCTTCTAAGTAGTACCAGATGCATATGCACATATGATTACAAAAGTTCCTCTTAAATTTTATTGCAGAAAATATTTTTGCTGTTTTGTTAATATAGATGTCAGTTGATATTGGCTGAGTGGAATGGGATGGCATTATAGCATTTTAAACAGAAGATTAATGTCTTATTGTGTTCCTAATGGTTTAAGTTGTATTATGATGTACTCAGGTGTAGTTTACTTTGCATTTTGTTAGGAGTTATCTAAGATTCTTAGTTCTGTGAATGTATTTTATTCATCACATATGGGAAATTTAGTGTTAATTTTTAAAAAAATTATTTCCTGTTCTATGTTTTCTTTATATTTATCCATTTTGAAGTTCATTGACATTTTTGTATCAGTTTTCAAATGATGCCATAAGAAATTACCACAAAGACAGAAGGTTAAACACACTTGGATTTATTTTCCTGGAGTTTCGTAGGTCAGAAATCTGACGGTTTTCAGTGAACTAAAATTGCAGTGTCACACAGACTGTTCCTCTCTGGAAACTCAAGGGGAGAATGCATTTCCTTGCTCATTCAGGGTGCAGGAAGAATTTAGTTTGTTGTTATTGTGAAACTCAAATTTCCTTGTTGGCTGCCATCTGAGTTATACGCTGCTATCTATACCCTAATATCAGGCGAAGTGGGAAAGAGAGCGGGGGGAGGGGGGGTGCGCGCTCTCTCTCTCTCACTTCAAGCCTCTCCTGTTCTTTAGTTGTCTCAGATCTCAGACCCAATTCTACTTTAACACCCCATGTGACTGCTTTGGGCTCACCTGAATAGCATGAGAACACGTCTCTGTTTTCAAGTTTGAAACCTTAACTCCATCAGCAAAATTCTGTTTTCCATGCAAAGGAACATAGTCACAAGTTTTAGAGATTAAAGCGTGGATATCTTTGGGATGAGGTCAGTTTTCTACTTTTTTACACTTAGTTCCTGACACTGATGTGTTTAGCATTTGCTGTATAATTATTATAAAACATTATATATAATGATAACCTATATATAATGTTTTGGCATTTAAATATACTATTTCATCCTCATTATTAATCTGGAAGATAAGTTTTACCAACATTTTACAGGTGAAAATTATTCAATTTTGAAAACTTAATAATTGCCTAAGTTCATAGAAGTGAATTGCAAAGCCCATAAATGAAATAAGGTTAATTTAACTCAAAGCTCAAGTTGGAGCACCAGTTTTCAAAATATAGATTAAACTACAAGCATTTTATAACTGCTGTCTGTTGCATTCATCATTATTTAATTAATTTAGTTGTAGACACAAAATTAGTGTTTATGAGAATTGACAATAATTCTTAAGACTCATGAAATAACTTTTTTGCAAATGAAAGGATACACTCCCATGAAGTGTATTCACAAATGCTATCTTATCAACGCAGTACAGCATTACAGCTCTTCTTTGTCGATCACCACTACATTCACCATCCTTCAAATTTCCACCGCTATTTAACCAATTAGCCATCTTATCAGCTTCCCAGTCTC